>JARJEB010009717.1:0-15001 GCA_030264535.1 Liometoxenus newtonarum | reverse complement strand
TCAATCGAAGTAGACGATGGGCCCAACCGGGTATGCCTATTTTGTGGTTTATGGTACTTGAGAAAATCATGTTTCCATTGTAAATGAACTTCAATGGGTGTTATAAATCATTGGAGAGTAGGTACCTTTTTCGACAAAATGAACCGCACCCCCCTTGTATACCTAGTTTAGTTATCGATGCACCACTACTTAAATAAAGGCAATGGTTCTTGGTGCTTGTTACTTGCAGCAAAGTCAAAGGCAAAGCCAAAGGAATACATCGACACGTAGATGGAAGCGACGCACTCACGGGACTTAAAAACACATAGTATATAGGTAAGTGCTTAAGTACTACATGAACAAGAGTAATGGGACGTGGGGTGGGCATTGGGTGTTTTACAATTAAGAAATTAAGATAAACACATCACTGAACTAGCTATTCACTTCACCATTACTTCTCAACGCACTCAACGTTCATTAATTTATTTACTAATCCTTACAAGAAACGCAAAAAAAAATCATAAACGATTTACAGCACACTTTTTCTAAGCCTAAGGCTGAGGGATGAAAGTGATCTGATTTTCTTTTGAATAAAAAATTTCGGAAATCAGTATTCTGTATTACAAGTCGGTTGTCCGATTGGGTTCGTTCATTTGTTTGTCAATTTTTGTCGTGAGCATTCCGATTCTGACTGAAGACAGAAGACAGAAGACACTGACACACACAATGGATGGATACGTTTCGGGCGCAGTATGTGGGCACCACGATGGGAGCGCATGGATCTTGTATATTAGGGAGAATGCGTGGAATGCAGCAACCCCAATAGAAACAGACGGACCGGACCGGACCATAGAACCAAACCAAAACCAAACGAACAAGAGAGACCACCGACACGGCGCTTATTAAGTATCGGACTCTACAAAGTGTTTGCAAAAAATCCATTATTACACCACTAGATGGCAAGCATTTTCACATTCAATATGCAAATTGGTAGCGTAGACTTGAGGTTATGTCATGAACATAACATGAATAATCGATACAAGAGGAATATTTTGAAGGGTTTCGTTGATATTTTTCTTTTTCAAACATTTTGTATTTGTTTAGTTAGTTATGCCTTATACTTGTGGTTGGTAAGGAAAGACTTGTGTTCATCATGTTCATGTTCATCCATCCATCCGTTCATCCATTCAATCCATCTATCTATTTTTAAGTGAGTACTTACTATCTTATACATACACTGTGATGTCGTAAGATGTTTTGCTTGTTTGGTTTTGATGCTTGTCAATTTTCCCGTCCGTTTAACTTTCGTTACAACAACGAAACTTATGCACAAAACGGAACAAACGATACGATGAACAAAAACAAGAACATGAGGACTCACGTTTGATTGTCTCATTCGATAACAATTATTGACATTTTTCATTCTGTCTCATTTCAATAAATAGGCTTTTTTACATAGATGAAGAGCCAATGAAGAAGAAAAAAAAAACGAGAAAGCAATGATTTTACTTCTTTACTGTTGAAAAAATGTAAAATTTTTATAATGCGCTTTATGATTCTAATGGAAAATGAAGCTGTTTTCATCATGATTTATTGACGGCTCTTTGCGTAGGGAGCCATCATATAATAAAATTTCTTGCTTGCCAGCAAAAAAAAAAGAGTAAAAAGAGAAATACATTATAAACATAAATAGGTACTACAACTACTACACAAAGAAAGAAAACATTCTATCCCAAAAATTCAAAAATCAAGAAGGAAGAAGCTTATTTTATTTAGTAAAAAAAGAAGTAAAGTAAAAGTAAAGTTCCGACGGACTGGACTTGCTCGGCTGCTGAGTAAACTTCGTTCTTTGACTTTGACTTTTTCTCATCCTCACTCTCACATGTCGTTTAGTTCTGTGATTCGGTGTTTCGGCTTCTCTATCTAAACCAAAAACGATAGGTATATGTATGTATGTGATCACTATCTGCATAAAGAATCTATTCGTAAAGGAAGATATATCGGTCGAATGCATTCCTAACCTAAGTTAACTGGACAGGACAGGAGAAGAGAGTTGACTTGAACGACTTGTAAGACACGAACATCGAACCGAACAAACAATTCCCGATATATAGGATATATGAATATACAAGTATTATTATGTGCAGCTTGAAAAAAAAAGACACAAAACGATACAAAACTTAAACGTTCAGACATTTATTTTCGGTTGCGGTATGTATGCATGTATGTATGTATGTATGTATGTATGTATGCAACAGTGACGTTTTGTATTTGACATTTTGGAGCTTTGGATGATGGATCATTGCTTATTATAAAATTGAAAAATTTCTACCAATCTCCTTTGAAACATACTTCAGCCGTCGAATTCTTTGCTTAATTTTATCAACTACAAAAGTTTCGAAACGAAATTCTTGAGAATCTAGCACTCAATATAGGTTAAAGTAAGTACATAACCTTAATTTCTCAATTTTTGCATCTAAAGGCCTTCTCGTTCCGCCGCAGCCAAACCAACAGCATCAACTTTCCTTATTTTTCAATTATAAGAAGAAAATCAAATCTAAATGACAGTTTCGAAAGGAAATTCTTGAAAATCTAGCACTCAATGTAGGTTAAAATAAGTACATAACCTTAATTTCATATTTTTCGCTTCTAAAGGCCTTCTCGTCCCGCCGCAGCCAAGCCAATAGCATCAACTTTCCTTACTTTTCTACTATAAGAAGAAAATCAAATCTAAATGACAGTTTCGAAATGAAATTCTTGAAAATCTAGCACTCAAAATGGGTTCAAATAAGTACATAACCTTAATTTCATATTTTTCGCTTCTAAAGGCCTTCTCGTCCCGCCGCAGCCAAGCCAACTGCATCAACTTTCCTTACTTTTCTACTATAAGAAGAAAATCAAATCTAAATGACAGTTTCGAAACGAAATTCTTGAAAATCTAGCACTCAATATAGGTTAAAGTAAGTACATAACCTAAATTTCATATTTTTCACTTCTTGTCCTGCCGTTGCCACTGCCAACAACATCAACTTTCCTTACTTTTCTTCGAGTATTAGAAATGATGAAGTACTACTATAAGAAGAAGAAGAAAAACAAATCTAAGTGACTATCATGCATGTTCATATCGTGTGTATGGAAAGAGAAATAATCGGTCCCTGTATATAAGTCATACATATGCGCATAAATCTCTCGGCGGCGCACCGAAATAACCGCTGATTAATTTTGACAGCCGCGATTTGGAAACTATCTGCCTCTCCTCTCTCTCCCTCCTCCTCTCCAATCTTAAATTCAAAACGACCCTTTCTTTCTCTTCCTATGAATCTCTCACATCTTATAAGAGTTTCTTCTCTTCTATACTTAGAAAAGCAAAATGAAGAGAAGACCGTCGAAAGAGTGCCGAGCGCTCGCTTTACCATTTATCCAAATATACCTACTTCTTTAGGTTTACTCTCCTTGTATGTATGTAGTACCTATATACAAGGCACAATTCTCGTTGGTAACATACATGATTCTCCTCAATTCATATATTGTAAAAGGTATAAGAGCACATCATGCGGTGACCAAACTCTTCTACTCTACTCAACAAGACGTATGTAACTACAACACAATAAATCTATCAAAATTGTCGTGCGAGCCGCGTTTTGCGTAATAAAACCTAAGGAAATGCAAGAAGATGAAAAAAATTTAAAATGAAACGTCACACTAAAGAAATGAAAAAAACAACCGAAATGAAACGTCCCATTAAATAATACAAAAACTTATTTATGAAAGGACCAACAAAACAACGAGAGAACACAATTTGTCAGGTCAGAAAAGTTAAAGGAGAAAATGGAAACTTGCCAAAGATGAAATTTTTGTAAATTTGGAATCATAAAATAGAACGCAAATAATAAAATATTATGAATATTTTTAAATTCACAAGAAAATTTATCTCTCTCTCTTTCGCTGGGGATCGAACCCAGACCTCTCGCATATCTGGTGCAGTGTTCTACCAATTAGAACATGATTAGCTGGCTCCATTTTGGTCTAGATATGCTAGAGGTCTGGGTTCGATCCCCAGTTTTCTTTTACCTTATTTTTTTGAAACTTTAGATAACGTTTTACGAAGTAAGTATTTTTACTTTCATAATTAAAACCATAATTAAAACTTTCTCTCGCTGGGGATCGAACCCAGACCTCTCGCATATCTGGTGCAGTGTTCTACCAATTAGAACACGATTAGCTAGCTAGCCAGGTAACAGCTCCCTATTGGTCTAGATATGCTAGAGGTCTGGGTTCGATCCCCAGTTTTCTTTTACCTTATTTTTTTGAAACTTTAGATAACGTTTTACGAAGTAAGTATTTTTACTTTCATAATTAAAACTAAAAACTTTATACTTAATTGTTGAAAAGCAAGATTGTAAAACTCCATCGACATTAAAAATAATTATAAAATTATAAGAAGTCGGCAGAATTGAATTATGTTTTTAGTTTCTCTCAACTCTCTTTCTCTATGGTAAACTAAAATATAGTAAAACAGAACTTGAAAACCATTTTTCTATGTCTACTTGTCTAATATAGGCTGTCAGTCGGTCACATCTTCTTTTCGTCACAATTTACTTTACATTACAACTATAAGTAGGTATATTGTTTGTACTTTGATGGCTAGTTGACGAATCATAATAATTTCTCACTAACGCAATTAAAAACCTTCACCGGCTGTGGCAGAGAGTCAGAGACAGTGGCAGTGCGGTAGAAATCAATTAATGTTCCACAATCCACATTTTTACATTCTACCTTCCAGGGACGGACTGGTTCTTGCAATCGGTCCGGGAAAATTTGTGTAAGCGGCCTCACAATCGCATAGACCAAAAAAAAAAGATTTTCTGCATTGCAGATCAAGTGACCAAAAAAAAAGGTCTCAAATCTCAAAAAATCCAGGAGATCAAGTAACTAAAAAATTTCAACATCTTTTATGCCATCCGGCCAATCGGTCTCCGACCTTGCAGCCTCTCGGGAAATTCCCGAATGCTCTTATGGCCAGTCCGTCCCTGCTACCTTCTATACCTACCAACTGATTAAATAACAAATAATAAAATACCGACATATAGATTTCGTGTTATTCTACAAGTAAATAATTGTATAGTTTGTAAGTTCCTGTTCTGTTAGCTCTTTCTATATATATAATCGTTCATTTTATGATTTTTCTACGAAGATAAAAATAATTGTTCTAGTGCGTAAAACTGGGTACGGAAGTGCGTAATTTTCGGGATCAGAAAGAGTGAGCGTTACAGAAAAGACATAAAATGATGTGGACGTTTAATTCCATATATAACACGTATTTTTCGCATCTAGCTCTTACCGGCCCTTAAAGTATAGAAGTACTGAAAAAAAAAAGAAGGAAAAAGCTGAAGAAAAGCTAATAAAAGCCGACGACGTGATCAAAGTGTTGTGTGGCAGTGCCACCGCGGCACGGAAAGAGCAACAACTTCAGTTTGTAATATCTTGAGCTGCTGTGGTCGACGGTCGTGGTGTGACGTGTGATGTGTAAAGAGCTCCAACAAGAATTGCAAGTAGCCAATCAGCATTGGCAATTAGACGTACATACAGAAATAACACCGTTGATAATTTAACAATAGAATTACGATGAGTTAGTAAAAGTGCTCCTCATATTAGAGAGACCCATCGAACAAATAGAAATACTGAGTGAATAAGAAAAACTATAACTTTGGAAATATAGTTTCATTATTTCCTAAACACAAATTGATGTCACACACAAGTGTAAACTGATGTCATGTATGAAAATGAAGTGAAGTAGGTAGATGTAAACGCTTTTTACCTTTCTTTTACTTTACTTTACTCCTCTCTTTGAGAGTTCAGCTGGTCGATGTTGTGAATGGTAGGCCAGTTCACGAGATTCAAGGATGGAAGAAGTTGATGTGCCCATGACACAGAGGTTGGAAACATTGCTTCTCGGCTTGTTTCTTGTTGTATCGTATCGTATATTATGTGCGTTTGAGAGTATGGGAGGAAGGCGGCGCAATCTTGTTGAACGCTTTAAAACAACGTTCGTTTAACGCCTAATCGATTCTTAATTAATTGCTTTATTGACAAAGAGCGCGCGCGCCAGTTTACTCGCTCAAGACCCCGCAAGAACTTACTTAGTAGGTACTTAGTTCATAAATAAATGAGTAGGTATGTAACCAGGTACCCAATAATAATAGAGTAAATCGTTAAGCGAGGCAACCTACGCGCGAAGATCAAATTGAATTTTTGAATTTTAAACTAAAAGTTTTTGGGTTTAATGAAAATGACAATCCTATTAGCAAATTAAATTTTTCTTTTCTTTTTTGTTAGTTTTTTATTTTGCATAAAATTTAGGGTATATTTTACTGAGTTCTTGTGGGATATAATTAGCCATTTAAATGCGATAAAAACAAGTCTTAGTTCTGTGGTTGATGTTGATCGAATGATAAAAACTTTTAACTGTTCAACCTATAATAATGAAAATGAAGCTTAAGTGAAGATTGCTTTGCAGATATATAGATAATAAGCATAAATATTATTATTAGATATGCAGATTTCCAAATTTGTTCCCAGTACCGAAGTCAAAAAGTCAGAAACAGAATTGGGAATGAAAAATAGAAACGATTTTTTCAATTCCTAAATTCTCATCGATTTTAACGGTTTCCGAATAAATCAAAAACGGCCAGACACACACACACACACAAATAAACCCTAAAATCAAATCCTTAAAACAAAACTTAAAAAAAACACCTGAAAACTATACGATATTAGAAAACAATCCCATATTGTTTCACTTTTAAAATTTCTGTTGATGATCCCATACATATAAAAAGAAGCATATTATTAAACACTTTATTTGTGTGCAATTAACATAATTCGTAAATTGCTGCTGATTGTTACCTTCGTTCATGGGTGCTGGTCGTATAAATATAATTTGGGGTTTTGTATAAATAAAGGTTCCTCACCATCAATTCAATATTCGACGCACGGACCGTACTTACTTACCTAAACACGTAACATACGCAAAGTATACTTAAACTTACAAAAGCGGAAAGAAATTGTTATTTGTTAGTTGAAGAAGAGAAATGTGAACGCGTGCGCGCGCTGCTTAGTCTGCTTACTCTGTTTGCACGTTTCGAATCGTGTCGAGTCCGACTCATGCCGGTCTCGTTGGTTGCGGTTGTTCTTGTGATGATCTTAAATGATGATGGTCCTGCCCATCGTTTATCAAATTACTTTTTTATAAATAACCATGAGTACCTCCTATCCTATTCTATTGAATGGATATGGGTAACAATTAAACCATTGGGGATGTCCTGGGAGCAGAATCAAGATCTAGATGTCGATCTAAGTGTTGCTACTTTTTAATTTTTACCTTTGAGATCAAACTTTTTCGAGCCCGTTTTTCGGTATTGATTATTCTTGAAGTTATGCGCACACACACAAACACACACACACACACACACACACACACGCTTGGCCAGTTTTGTAAGTGTAAGTGTAAAGAGTTAAACGCATATGGTTATGTTAAAGTTGTAGCTGAGTCGTGGAGATCGAGACTTGTTGAGACTGTGAGACGCTCGGGGTCTTTATCGGTTTATGCGTTAGTTAAGGGGTTTCATTCTTGAGCTCCTCAAAACCGAACGAAGCCACAAACCGAACAAAATATGCCAGGTATGTACAACATGCCGGCACACACTCACTTGGGCATCTTGGGACTCTATCCTTCTTCAGCTAGGCCAATGTAGAATGGTGGAAGGAAGATGAAACATAGCCATCGGACGAACGAGGACGAAGTGGTCGAATATGATATGAGAAAAGCATCAGGCATCAAAGCAATGGGTTGTTTGTTCGTTGCATGCATAGCATTCGCTTCTTTTCATTTGCCTTGCTTGCTGGGTTTCGATTATGCAGTAGGTATTAAAGAAGGATGAATGATGAAGTTCCGAAGACCGGCGTGTTCGAAACGGTTGGACACCGCATGTGTCTGTCTGTTCTCTTGGAAACACATTTTCTTCGTTCATGAGAACGATATGGCGCGTTCTCATTCTTACAAATGTATTATTTCATTCGTCGTTTTGGAGCAGGATTGCACTTACCACTTCTAACTCCAGAACCTTCCCCCAGGACATCCCAACGGCCTTTCGAATTGTTTGGTGGCAGTCTTTTTGGATTATCACAAAAAAATAAGTTTCTTAAGACTGTTTACTTAAATTCGGACCTGTGTAGTATTGGTTCAACATCAAAAGCATAGTTGCACTTGTAGTAGTGGTAGACGAGGAACTGAATAAGTAGTAGTTGTATTCTTGGAGTGCCAGAGTAGTAGTAGGATGGCATGGCATGAGGCTCGAGGTTTAGTTGAAGACGTGAACGCGACCATCGACTGTGTCAGTCTCGCACCGAACGCGTTGCTGAACAGAGCACAAAGTGACTTAAGTTAAGTAACTTTCTTAGATCTGAATTCGTGAACTTGCATGTGTGCCCGAAATTTGTTGTAATAATGTCTTCTCTGGGAGAAATCTAACGGCAGACTTTTAATATTTCTCTTCGAATCCTACTTGAAACGGATAGACAATGGTGAATTTGAACTATAACAATCTAATAAGTGATATGAAAGATACCAAAATAACAATATGGAATCACCAAGCAATAAGAACTATGATACAACATGGCCAACTTACATCCACTCCAACACTTAACCAAAGGACAACGAATAGAACCCGGTATTGTTTGTTGAGTGTATTGATTGCCTTTGCAATTGGACTGACTTTAGGTGCACTCGTATCCATCTACTATCACACTTCAAGAACCCCCCCGACGGTAGCCTCCTCCTCCTCCTCCTCATCAAGTGTCGATTCCTCTGGGATAGCCTCGCAATTACCAAACATACGTGGTGTCTTTGTGAACAACAGTTTTAGCACGGTCAGCAGTAAACTGGTCGCTAGCAATTCAAACAATTCGTCAACGTCACCAAGTTCAATTAAATTCAGTGCAAATAATGACAAAGTGCCCCTCAATCATTTAGGTGTTAGTTTTATTAATACAAACAATGCAATTGTGGAGAGTGCAACCGGAAATAGTTTAGTTCAAGGAGACATCTACTGGAGCGATTATGTGGAGTCGTTGCTGCCGAAAGGATTCACCAAGAAGCAAGCCGACCAATGGAACAGGTACATCAATAAAGGGGTGGCCATAAAATTGGAGCATGGCTGCGGACGTATGCAGAACCGTCTGGTGACATTTTCCGATGGCCGACAGGCATGCGTTCGATATCGCCAGAACACTGATCAGATCCAGGGTGAACTCTTCAGTTTCTATCTTGGACAAATTTTGAACTTGTCAAATTTGGTACCGAGTGCCATAAGCATTGTGGATTTGAGTAATCCGTTATGGTCGCGGCTTTCGAATGAAATCGCTTCGGCCCAATGGCATAGCCAACGACCAGTTGTCCTTACTCAATATGTGCCCAATTTGGATGTTGGAAATATACCGAAATTATTGCGACCTGCTGAGAGACACCTGAACAAATTTGATATTCTAAGTGAACTAACTGAAGTTACTACACATCGTAGCGATAGCAATGGAGAAAAAGTAGATGATGAAGAAGAACAACAAGAAGAAGAAGAAGAAGAAAAAGAAGACAGAGTTCTTCATCATTCGATGAATATTATTAAAGATGCAAGCAGCAAGAAGAAAATTGTAGAGTTGGCTCAATGGAGCGATCTGATCGTCTTCGATTACCTTACGGCGAATCTGGATCGGGTCGTGAACAATCTTTATAACTATCAGTGGAATAGTAATATAATGGAGGCACCGGCGCACAATTTGGCAAAGGAAGTCGACACCGAATTGCTCGTGTTCTTAGATAACGAATCCGGTTTGTTGCATGGTTACAGGCTGTTGGAGAAGTACGAAGCGTATCATGGTCTCCTCTTGGAGAATCTCTGCTTGTTTCGTAAGAATACGGCGCAGATGATTGAAAGGTTGCGCAGGGATGCTAATGTTGGCGTACTTCTCAAAGAGATGTTTGAACGACGGAATGCCGATCGAATTAAAGATGTCCTGCCGACGATTCCCGATAAAAGTATTAAGATACTCAATGGACGGATACAAAGGGTGTACGAACAGATTCTCAAGTGTCAGACATTATTCAAAATCAATCCGTCATTATAGAGACGACGCAAAAACGTGCTGAAATCGTGAAAATCTAATGTGATATTTGATTTGCCCATGCAGATTTGGCCATGGAAGAAGAAAAAAAACTGAATTTAGACGAGACAGCAGACAGAATTAAGATTTAATGGTGGCGCGTTGTCTTTTCATGTTTTTTGAGTTTCCTCGCCTGCATAAGTGCATGTGTCTGTGGTAATCCGATTAAACCATAAAATTCTTCAGTATATACGTTTGCGCAGACGACGAGACAAAGTGATGTTAAATTAATGTCACAATATAATCACAATAAAAATGAGTTATTGCAAATATTTTTGTAATTTATGATTATATCGCTTGGTTTGAAGTTATTTGCGCAAAAATTATTTTCAAAATCTGTTCAAGTCCAACTCTGTTGTATTTTAATTGTAGATTGAAGTGAACTGAACATGAAGATGACTTAAGTTTTAAGATATGCAAAGAGCACAAGATAATTCGTGGATTTAATCGATTGGAACGATCGGTAACGAACGAACATGTATAACCACCATCGCAGCAATGTAACAGTACATAGTCTATAAAGAATGGCCAAAAAGAAAAGAATGAGCCGAACGACCGAAGGAAGAAAAGAAGAATAACTCATAATAAATACAATCAAGATTGCAATGCGGTCATAAAAGATTCCGAAAAAAGATCATGAGAGATCGGTAAAGATCATGCCACATCAGCCATTATTATTGAGCTTTATAATATGAAAATTTATTTATAACATTTATGACCGTGATTGACGATATACCTACGTCTATATGAATATATACAGAGTGTATCTATTAATACATTGAACACACAAGTTTGAAAACAGGTGTTGAATTGTAAAATTATTCGTAGAACTTTCCGATCAAAATTACGATGGAGGAATTCGAAGAGAGCGATAGTGGTTGTGGTCGGAAAGTTGTGCGTTAGGAATTTAATTAATACACTAATAATTTAAAAACGTTCAAAATGTATTGTGACTTTTGCAGCACTCTGTATATTTTTTTGCAAATGGCAAATTAAACTGTGCACAAATATACTTTAGTCTGTGCTTGTAACTTTTAAAATATTTTTCAAACCCATCTCTCTTGTTCAAAATCTGATAAAATAATTAATATGGGCTTTTTATTGAGAATAATATATCTAAGTAAAAAAAAATTTATACACTTTGGCAAAATTTAAAGAAAATACCAAACATTTTTTGTTCATTAGTAAGTTGCCACACTATAACTTTTATAATTGACATTTTATTTTATTGTTCTTGTGTCTCTTTGGTACTTTTATAATGTCGCAATAGTGTACGTGAAAATTCCTTAAACCAAGCGGCAAATTAAAACGTGAGACTTGGCCACATTTTGCGTTTAATGATGGATGATTCATGATTTCATTCTGCAACCCGCACAAGCAAAACTTAAGTTTCTTTCTCATATTTTTATAAACTTCACCTCAAGAAATTCATTCGCAACAGTAAAATATGATGAGGATGAGTGACATGATTGTATATAAAATATTATTACTCTTTGACATGTGATATTAACTATTAATTATCCTATTTAATTAAGTATTATATTTGTAAATGCGTATTTAAGAAATATTAGTTTGTAGATGTAAAAAGTTCGATTTGATAAGAATAACGATAAGGAGAAAAAGATATTGTGATAAATATTTTCTAACTTTTTTTTATAATTAAAGTATTTTGTATATTTAAATTTTTATAATTTAACACCTACTTCCGTTTCATATAATTTTATGATGTTGTGAACGCTACTAATAAAAATGATGTAATTTATTGAACATTTTGTAAATATTTTTCTCATGTAAGAATGTAACAAGGTAATT
The DNA here is from genome assembly GCA_030264535.1 of Liometoxenus newtonarum. Taxonomy (NCBI): domain Eukaryota; kingdom Metazoa; phylum Arthropoda; class Insecta; order Coleoptera; family Staphylinidae; genus Liometoxenus; species Liometoxenus newtonarum. The sequence continues at coordinate 2,995 of JARJEB010009717.1, read as the reverse complement.
ATTTAAAATTTAAAAAATAAATACAAAAAAAAATTGATTTACTAAATGTTGTCTTGTCAATTTTAATATTTTTAATTTTCCAAAACGTTTCAATTTCCACCATGTCGTTTTCATTTAAACAAATTGATTGATTGATATAATGCCAAGTCGAAGTCAACATTGTATATTGAACTTTTTTGTGTCTCTTTTGTGAGCAATTTATTAAATCTTAAGGCCATATGGCACGTTCAGGCAAATACATGTCGCCTCGGCATCAAAGTGCTCATTATGGGCGCATGTTTTGCAATATAAAAGAGAAGAAAACGTTTACGTACCGTCACTGGTACCTGGTATTGGTACTGTACAAATCGAAGAAGTAGACGAATAAAAAAAAGAAGCAAATACGCAATCATCAAATGAAGCGAACACAGAAAGTTGTAAAAGTCGAGGCAACGAATGCATGTGAGAAAGAAGAAAACGCGAAGTTATATTACTATTAGTGATCCCCATATTGCAACTTCGTAGGCGTCGCGAATGATTTATATCAAATATATACACACATTAACAATGCTAGAAACACGTAACACAACCACAACTACCACAACTCTTCAAACTATTCGTTCAAATACATAAAAAAACAACATTAAGAACTAACATGTTAACCGCACAACTAAACTAACTGCAAGTACTTTATATTCAAAGATTCAAATGAAACGTATGGAACTTACAAGTATATTAAAACATATTACTAGATATACAGAGTGTTTCAAAAAATAAATCAATATGGATATAAAAAGTATGTAAAATAGTGTGGATTTATTAAAAGTAAATTTGCGTTTTTAAAAGATACCCGGTTAATTTTCTTTTACTTAAGTATCAAATTTGGAATTCTTTCTATATGATTATCGATTTCCAGTGTGTTTTTGGTTTTGGTATATTAAAACATATTACTTGATATACCGAGTGTTTCAAAAAAATAAATCAATATAGATATAAAAAGTATGTAAAATGGCTTGGTTTTATTAAAAGTAAATTTGCGTTTTTAAAAGATGCCCGATTAATTTTCTTTTACTTAAGTATCAAATTTGGAATTCTTTCTATATAATTATCGATTTCTAGTGTGTTTTTGGTTTTGGTATGACTATATGAGTCAATATTTAATTTAATATGACATTTTCGACATTTACGTTGAGTATATTCATTTGTTTACAAGTTTATATGCAAAGTTAAACCTGAAACCGCATTAGGCGCAAGCAAACGAAACGAAATTATTATTATCGAATTGATTGAAAACGTTTTAACGTGTTTGCCAAGATTAAGGTTGCGGCTCCGTGCGGGGCACATAGATTAAGATTTACACGTCCGGTGTGACATCCAAGTGTTCGATGTGTATTGTTGTAAAGCGAATGATTTACGTCCCTACATGTCCTATACGCACAAGCATGCAGGCACAACTAAATAAAACCAAAGTTAGCAACATACTCCAAAAGCGAAAGCAAATGGCAGGCAACAACGAAACGAAGGCACGAAAAGGCGAAATTACGCTTGTCGTTTTGTATTCTCCTCCACATCTCGTCTCATATGTAAGTAAGTACTCTCTATATGCATAATGCCGATATAGAGTGTTATTACTTCAACTTTAATATACAGTGCATTTTTCAACGGTCTTTCTTAGGGATTCATGTGATAAAAGCGCTAAGTCGTGTTAATTGGTCCATGGCTGCAAAATTTTAATTCTTTTTGATAGGTTTTATTTTAACCATATAAGTCTACTTGATCATCTTAAATTTGCAACTTTTCCGTTCATTTATTCAACAATAATTAAATCCCAGAGTTAACTAAATGTGTGTTTTATCCGTTCAATAAATAGCCAGAGTTAAATTTCAAGTATGGTATTATTGTAAACCCCTATCTATGGGATTAAATATTAAAAATGCACTGTATATGCACCTATACAGGAATGTGTAAACGTAAAGCAAATGCAGTTGTTCTTTCTATTATTATGGCGTAAAACACTTGGAAAAAGAAAAAAATATAAATTCAATGAATACGATTAGGAATTATACCGCGATACCGACAACAGGCGATAATATGATGCTTACATCAACGCGACAACGACCGATGGCGACGATGCGGTAATGTAATGAAGGATATTTTGAAAAACAACAAAATGAGCAGTTCTAAATTCAAATGTAAATACGAAACCATACCGATAAGTTAGTTTAATTTTATGGAAAATTTTGAATTTAAAAATACTTATTACAAAATCGCCGATGTTACTTAAAACCGTTTTTCTTTTATAAATTAGAAAGTATAAAGTTTATTTTCATGTGTGTGATTGATTAATCGCATAAAATATTGCAAATTTCGTAAAATCACAGTTTTCACAGTTTTTAAAGATTTTCTTTTAAGTAACAGCAACTTGACGGTTTTTAAAGTACGACTGATGGGAAAAAAACCACTGGAAAAATTGGAATTTCCATATTTCCGGTTGCACTGTCATATTGTGGGAATATTCGCATTGTTTAGTGTGGCGAAAAAGCTGCGAATGTGGGATTCCCCCAGTTCTACAATTATAGGCCACGCTTTCCAATCGCGCCTGCTGTTTTTTGCTTTCCTCAAAATTTCATATTTTTTCTATTCTTTACGCTTATTATGCTTGGAATTTCTATATTCTTCAATTTCTTCTTTTTCCTTTCTTCCAGTATAGTAACTATTAAGAAATTTCCAAAATGATCGTCCATCCAGAAAAGCATGAACGATCCTCGAATGCACTTAACTTAGAACCAATCACGTCGGGCTAAATTAGTTTATTCGTATTTTATTTAAGTCGCTTTGAAGTGCAAAATATAAAAATTTACTTGTGATGGGATGAATGCAAAAGTGACTAGAACTATTCCAAAGAAAAATCATTAAAAGTATAATTTTCAGGTAGAGCAAAGAAAAATCATTAAAAGTATAATTTTCAGGTAGAGCAAAGAAAAATCATTAAAAGTATAATTTTCAGGTAGAGCAA
>JARJEB010009706.1:0-10384 GCA_030264535.1 Liometoxenus newtonarum | reverse complement strand
TGTAAAAGGTCTGTAAATGGGCGCCACTCTACTTTTAACGTGGCAGAGACACGGAGTATAGTTTGTTTTATACAATCGAATCTGGTTATTAATATCATTTATTAACTTCCGAAACTTATACAAAAGAAATTTACGACTTGCTTACAGGCTAAATGTAATCCGCGGTATCAATCCTTATAACTAAGTATCTACAGGCTAACAGCCACACCGAGTTACTACGCCTGTTTAAAAATCTGTACCTATATGACAATCAAGTCTAAATCAAAATATCGTCACGATTCACACGTAGTTGATTTATCAGACACTACAACATCTGTGACACAATTTCAAACAAAATGAAGAGGGGTCAAGTGCACGCCATCCCGGCCGGGAATACAAAAGAAACGTTCAACGTTACAACGGGGTGTAAAAATTGCATTGTATACTTTGAATTACGGAGTAAAAATCAAATCTTTCCAATCTTTTAAAAGAATTTGCAATTGTGCCTGCGGGCCTCATCCAGTCCATCAGTGTTTTGTTCCTTTCTCCAACTTACCATAAAGCGTTGTTATTTTAACAAATCACACAATATCGAACGGTATAAGTTGAGTCACTAACATGTAGGTAGATAGGCAATACCATTGTCTATATATGCGTCGGTTCCTGATTTTGAAATTACAATTTTTAATGGCCGACTGAAAATCGACAAGTAATTAATTTAATTCAGTCAAGTCACACCTGTTAAACCTCAATAATTGAATTCAATCCGACCCTTGTTAATTGTCCGGAATAAAGGGAGGAATCATTATATACATCGTAGTACAGCGAGGCCGTGCCGTGATACGGACAACCGCAAGTCTGTCAGGACTACATTCAATCTCGCACCTTCCAATTTACGTAATTTCATTATACGAACCAGCAAGAGAAGAACGAACAACGAACGACCTTCAACTGAACTGCTAACAACGAACAAAGTAAACCTATATATTCCACAAAATCACTCACGATTCAGGATGACGACGACGACGACGACGACGACACAAATCCGCATCATGAATTTTATTTTATTGTTTTAATTGTTTCAATTCCTCGTTCCTATCCAATCAACAACAACAAAAAAAACAACACGTAAAACTTGCATTTGGCAATGTTTGGTATTTTGGTACATTTCTACATTTTCGTTACTTTCGGTGTTTACTCTTATTGCTTCATGTGTTGCCGTATGTGTGTGTCTGTGCACTTATTTTCGTTCTTTTGTAGTGGTGCGATAAATGTTGGTAGTGCCTGAAAAACGACACGGCATGCGGGTAACTAGTGGTGTCCTTTAGGACTAAGATATATGTTTCTAAGATAGCACAGGACATTTTGTATTGATTCTGGTTAAAAGCTTTGCCTTCTGCTTTCATTCCTCGAGAGCTCTTTCGAATTAAGAGGAGCGCGCGAACAGCTCAGCTAGGTGTATATATGTACGGGAATGAAGGCTGTTACGTGTCCTTTGTACTTAATGGAGGGAAAATGCGTCCTGACATCACCTGTTTTTCCAACTAGTCGTATGTGATGGATGCTTTTGTGTTGTGTGGCGTTTTTCTGCTTTTTTTCCTGATGGGCAAGTCATTTCTTATGAAGCACCTCATATAATAATATGTGAATGGATGTGGAATAAGAAGAAGGACGAGGATGAAGAACGACAACGTTCACAATGTCTAATGATTTTAACATTTTTTCCCATTTTCTCTGTTGTTCGTGATAACAACGTAACTTTTCGACCGTAAGAAAAGATGTCATCACTGGTTATTGTTATTCGAATCATAAAAAATCTTTCAGTGTGGTGGAAGAGTTACGGGCATTTAATTATGCGCTTATTTTATTTAGCAGCATACGTAACGCTGTTACAAATCTGGATTATGTATACGTATAAGGACATCGTTTACAAATGAGTAAACTTTATATTTAACCTTCTCTTGTGGCCCGTCGTACAGCGCGCTTATTTTGGCTTATTCGCAGAACTTGGAAAATTTCAACTCAAGAAGTATTTCTAATGCAAATGCGCTTGATTATCTTAAATATATTCTCGCACAAAGAAAATTCAAATGGATATAATTTTGAAATGTAACGATATGTAACAAATGAAATTAGTTACAATTATGTTTTTCACTGATGAGAAGAAATTAATTTCGCTCATCCGTACAGGAGCACTTTTCAAGTTGCTTTTATAAGTGTTTTGATTCTCAGTCAGTTTGTGTAGTTACACGTTTTTTATTCGATCCATGAGATGCACATTTCTTTGTTGAAAATTTTCATTTAGAGCCCGCAACGAAAAAGAAAATATTGCACTTCTTATTGTTTGATAATCCCGAGCATATTGTTCGTACGCCTGGCGAAGGAGCCACTTCGCCAATGCACATTATCATGCAAATTCGCATTCTTACATTTGTGGCGGTGTTTTCTCAGAGAAGTAACCAGTGTAGAGTAGAGTGTACTGTATCTACTGTGTTTCGATTCGACAACACAGACCCGTTTCTTAGCCGCCTCAAATGGCAATGCTCTTATATACTCTTCTTACAGTGACTATATACACTTAGTGCCCTTTTTACTCCTTCTTTTGCATGATGCTCCTTCCATTCTTTTTATTCAAAATAAAATAAATCTTCATCCGGTTTAATTATCCACGTCTGAACATGGGTTACCATTGTTATTAATGTTGATGATAACAAAAACAACAAAATTGGCGGTCCGGTAAGATTGAAGTTTTCTTTAATGTTTCTCATTTCTGTTTAGAGGTGAGAAATGAAATGAGTAAATAAAACATAATGAAAAAGGTGATAACGGCATTGACCTTTAGAACCAGCGGATAACAAGGGTCGACACCGGTCGGAAAGAAAGGGCAGAACTGAGCAACGATACTTTATATACTCGGATGCGACGGATTCGTTGAACGCGAGCGAACGCGAACTACTATATAGGGACTACTCACTAAACTAGAAGGTCCCTACTTTTCTTCTTCCACTGAATTATATCCTTTCAGTCGATCCCATCATTAGCATAAAACACGCTTTATAATAAATTGGGAGCGTTTAAATAAAATGCATAATTACTTTAACCTACTTGCGGGCCACCGAATCGTCGGCGAGTATAATAAAAACGAAAGGAAAAAAAAGTACCTGACGGAATCCGAGTTTAGTTAAAACGAATTTGCATTTTCCTTATTATTTTTCTTTGAGGTTTTTTGGCTCTCCCCACTTTAGGGAGAGAGCGGCCCGACCCGCGACGACCGCCTTTTCTTTTCCAACGTTCGTTTTTATTACTCAGCCTGTATATATATGTACGACGAGTTGACATGGAAATATTACGATTAGAAAAATGTTCTCCTCTTTTCGACGTTTCTCGTCTCCTTTTCATTTATGACATAAAGTTCAATAAATGCTACGATAAAAATGAATATTGTATCTTTAATATGTAAATACACCTACAATCTGCATAGTAACGAGCTACGGATTTCTTGCGGTTCTTTAAAATCTATGTGTACGGGAACGAGAATGATGCTCTTCCGGTTCGTGCTTCACTAAACACCCAAGCGAATAGATTAAAATATATCTTTCTCGAACGTATATACAAGGAACAAGGATCAAATATGCATTGTCTACGCAATATATTTTTATGTTCCGTGGGTGGACTAATTGTTCATTCTACATGATGATCATGATTTTTACTGCGTGGACGAATTTTCAATTCAAATTTATTTTTATATACTTATTCAAAATGTTTGATCGTAAACAACAAGGACATCTATATAAATATTCTTCAAGTCGCAAGACATGAACAAATAACAACTTCATATTATTTGTTCTTCGTACAGCCACAGAATATATTCTAGCAGAGGTGACACTTATAGTGCCTTTTACATTGAATTTCGACACGGCGCGTCAGCCATGTTGTATGGAGGTTGAAATTTGCGAGAAATTTGAATTTACCTCAAAAACAAATAACAAATTCAAATTTCCCGCAAATTCTCCAACCTCCACAAAACATGGCTGACACGCCGAAGGTCACCAAATGATGCCGGTCGAAAGACGCAAAGTGTTAGTTAGTAGATATTCTGTGGTACGGTGGACACAAAAACGACATTCAGGAGGAATCATTCTACTCTTGTACTTTCGGTTAACACACTCAAGTGAGCATAGTACGTGCGGGTCCAATTGTGGCCCATCAGGCCCAGTGAAAAGATGGACACATCATAGTCTCGAAGGGTTTCGATTCTACGGGTACTTGTTTTGTTCCTTTCTTCTTTGCTTTTCGTTTGTTCATCCTTCATCCGTTCATTACTTTTCCTTAATTTTTCTTTTCTGCTCGTCGTTTCTCGGTATTCACTGTAAGGAAATTAACAAACGCCATACATGCTGATGCTGATGCTGAACGCACTAATGTTTGATTAGCTAAACCGCAAATTGAAAGGGTTAATATCACTTTCACTTAATTCATCGAGTGAGTTATACGAAACGAACGAGCGAAACGCTCGTGAATTTTAAACAATGTTCACTTGTCAATATTATGATTTGTGAGTGCTACTAGAGAGAGGAGAGTATGGTGTGGGGGTGGCGGTGGATTTTGATGGAGTTGTGCTCAATTATGAATATATTACTTGCATTGCCACAACGTACGTTTATATGTAGATACATTCAATAGATTCGTTCATAGGGAATGTATGTGGATGAGGATGTATCACAACAGAAATGTTCTTCTGCTTGTTTACTTTCGTAGCAAATACGCATCAAAACGAAATTGAATCATCGAGCGTTTTAATTGTCATGTACTCGCACCTCAATGAAAAGCATTCAATTTCGTGGCACATGTTTATCTTTTACACCAACTGAAAATGTATTTCGACATTGCGATTCTAATATTGGTTTTATTTACATTTGGAGAGGATAAGTTCAGTTCACATTAGGGTTAGACCCATTTCAAGCTTTAACTAAGTATAGGAATATAAAAGAAAAAAAAAATCACCGTCAGCTGAATGTCTTTCTAGTCCTTGTCTTTCTTGAACTAAATGCACATTTTATTCAATAAAATCGTCTACTTACACGTATTCGGCGTGATTTTGTTTATAGCTGGTGCGGAAATATATAAAGTTATTGTCTTGCGGACGATGTAATTTCGTATTCGAAATGTTGGGTGGGTGGCTGAGGTAGTAGTCCTGATGAAACAACCGCGACCTGACCACTTTGTGTACAGCAGACTCTCTCTTGGTTTCAAGCAAAGCTTCCCTATATAAAAAGCTCTCGCCGGTCGTCCCTTCGTGCTTTATTTGCATACCGTTCTTAGGCGATGTCTCTAGAGCGCGACATGAAAAAGGTGTTACTCGGAAGCGGTACGAGGACGGTGGTAGTGCGGCGGTATGGCGGCGGGTAAACGGACGCCGAAAATTAATGAACTCCTGTCCACGTACCAAAACGAAATAATCCACTTTTCCGGCAATTTGCTTCCACCTTATGGCCTTTATTAAGTTTCTCTCCTTCTGTGCACACAGCACAGAAGAGTCTGTGTATATACACACTAGAACCAATTCTTCTTTTCACAGCCACTCTAACAACTCAAGCCGTCGCTTTATCACACAACTTTCGATGTTAAATCAAATTACTTTATCGTTCTCTATAATTTAACGGTATGCAGTATATATATATACATATATTTTTAATTAATTCAAAACCGTCGTTATATTTTTGGGCAATGCATTAAAACTTTTAGCCCGTTATAAATAAATATAAATATAGTATTAATTTTAAAACGCGGGCAGTCCGTTATTACCTAAAAGATGAGAAAGAAAATCTTTAAATCCCGCATTTCCTATATTCGTTATATACATACATATTTACTCGCCATTGGCGCCAAACACTGCAATGGCATAGAAGCCAGACAATAACGAACTTGAGCAATTACTCGACAACATCCAAAATGTATGACGCCATTACGAAAGCTTAATTTGAAATAATAACAAAATTCATTTGCCCGAAAATTACACGTAACTTTTTTATTTATTATATGAGTAGAAGAGATTTGCCCATACGAGCACCAAATGGGATGCAGATGGGAATTTAACAGGTGAAAGGTGGGAATATGTGGATTATTATGTGGATTATATGTGGATAATCCACACAATCCACATAATCCACATATAATCCATATATAATCCACATAATAATCCACATATTCCCACCTTTCACCTACCATGTTAAATTCCCATCTGCAGGTGGTGCTCGTATGGGGTAATCTCTTTTAATATGGAATAAGCACTTAATAATAACTTGCTATACCGCTATACACATATATAGGTTCAGAATTTAAATGTGCATCTTGCATTTCGGCCTTAGTTCGTATAGTAATTAATGCTGCGACCTCAGCTATTTGCATCTACTCTGATTAATTATGCAAATTAATAAAGTATATCTAGAGGGTCCTCGCGGCGATCGTGCGGTCCGTATAGCGTGTAACACCGGCAAAGGAAATTGCTAATTTTCAAGTCTAAGTTACCGACACACAGACTATTACATGCCTTGCCTGGATGATTAGTACTCGTCGTCGTCGTCGTTGACGATGTCAGAGATTGTAGCTCAGGCTCAGAGTCGCATGTTAATATACATGAGGAGGTCCAAAGTTCAGTTCAACGGTTCAACGAGCTATCGAGGTGCTTGGTCCATAATTAAGAATCTTCTTCTCTTTTAAATTTTACCGCACTTCGTTCGGTTCGAGTACCGAACAAAGTGTTTTATTCTCATAGACATACCGACCGCGTTGATGGTATATGACTATATAGTATCGTGTCACCGTTTTATATCCTCCATTTACCCTTTACGCGTTTACTCTTTACTCTCTTACACACCCCTTGTAATGCGGTAAGATCATCGTAGATCAACCTCCCTGCTCCTTAGCGAAAGCCCACCGCACAGCAAGTCGGACTTTGGTAACGTTAATTAAACTTAATTAAAAGAAGTCTTGAGCACCGCCACAACTCCTATACAAGAGGTATGTACGTACGTACTAATACTCCATTGGCATCAGGGATAATCTTCGAACAAATTAATTGCCTTTAGCATAAGTAATAACGTTTGCGGATTCTTGGCTTGAACTTGAAAAGGGGGAAGACTCCCTCCCATAACATTTCCCTTTCTTTCGGAATTTAGATTGTATAATCCTACCGTTAATCAGTGCAATTTCTTTTTCTAACTTCATTAGAGGTGCTCTTGCGATTTGCGATAATTCACTGCATGAACAATACTATTGTTCGGAGTATAATTTTTTCACGTTCGGCCAAGAGAAAAGAGAAAGCTTTCTACGATAAGGACATTTCACTATATTCTCTTTGGCTTGTTCATTTTTTGTATTTGTTTCGCTCTATGATGATAGTATAGTGATGTCCAGGTTTGGCGACCCCCCGGAGTACAAAGCCACCATCCGTCATCGGAATCACTACACTTAGCGCGATTCCTTCGAGGACAAACTTGTCCAGAACAAAACGTTAAGATGAGAGAGTCTCTGATGATTAACAATAGGGATTAGTACGTCAACGTTATTTATTATTATGGAAACATATGCCCCCTCCTTACCAAAACTTTTATATATTTCTATACGACTTTTATTTTATTCGTTTGTTCCGAGAGTAGCAGTAAATTGTTAACACTCAAGTCTATATAGCAAAAGAAGTAGAAGCAAAATTTATATAATATACATTTATCGTCACATAAAGATTATCAGTTGCTCTGATGTTCAGATGTTAAATACAATCCTGATGTCTTGATGTGCTGATGGTATAATATCAGATGTATTGATATAATGAATTCGCCTCGGCAGAAAATTGGAGTATGAGTTTAATGTTGTGTATTCGTATTGAGGCACGTTGAAGAGAGCACACAAAGCACTGGAACAAGCACATCAAGTGTATTTCTCTGACAATTGCGTTTAGTGTGTCGTTCTTGATGCGTTCCTAGCATTGGATTAAAGCACACGCAGCATCCAGGATTATGGTCGACGATAGGATCTCTTCTTAGACTCTTAGACGTTGTACGCTGCGCGGAAAGGACACATGAGCTACATCCGTCGGAAGTCCATCAGAGACCCTCGGGGACAGTGGTAGGTGATTGTGGAGAAGCCAGATCAACATTGTTTTCCCTTATGGTCTGCATGTAACGTAGACAATAGTCGAAAAGCCGAAGCGAAGCTAAAGTAAAGAGAACGCCGCGCAGTTCGCGTGTGTGCGGAGTCTTCTCATTCTCATCGTCATCGATGGTATCGCGCGAACATGAGCACACGAGTTGTCTTCTCTGAGGCTACCCGTTTTATAACCCTCGCTTCCTCCGACTATTATTTCCACAATTGTCAGATTTCTCGTTCACTATTCGCTATATATGTGCGGTATGGCATCACCTTAGTTATCTTGTTTTCGCTAGCGCGTCTCCGAACGACCGCTCCAGGTCGCGTCGCTCCCCTAGGACATCATAGCCGGTTACGGTTATCGTGCACGTTATAGTTTTCCTTCAAGGAAGGTGCATCATAAACTTGCCGGCAATTTATTCTTACCAATCTTTGTGGAAGACTGGAAGACTGGCAGTTGTGAAATCTCACTCTCTCGTTGCGCTTTTCTATACTGCTGACCACCACAGCACACCGTCTTCTTTTTCGTCGTGCGATAAGAACGCTCCTGTGGGACCGACTGGTCGACTTTGCTTTGACTATTCCGTGTTGTCTGCTTCCGTCCGTTAAGTTTCAACCAGTGCTAGTTTCCTATTCTGGCATGTATTATTCTTATCAGCACTATCGACACTTTTGTGACTCAGAATCTATACTAGGAATCTATCTGGTCCTTATCAATGAATTGTATACTGCGTGCGTGTTCTGTTCTAGTGTCCTGTGCTATTGTTTGCGTCCCCAAAGAACACAAATCGGCAATAAATTTAACGAGAATTTCGTACACAACAACTTGGAACAATAATTTCGTTTTCGAATGTGCACACAGGTTCTGCAGAATGTTAAATGCAAAATACGGGCGTTTTCATTAAGAGCGAGGTGATGAAGCACGTTGAGAATGGTCAAGCCATTATTGCATTTTGGGCGAGTGCATGCAGAGGACGCCGACGCCGGTACGACATTTGCTAACTCAATTTAAAGCCCGTTCTCAACTCGGAACGAAGCAACCAACAACATACCTTTTCCCCGCACGACGATGTCCACGTCTAACTGGAATTCCTTGGTCGTTTCAAACCGTTCCATATACGCGCATGGCGCATATCACCCGTGCAAGTTATAAATTGCATTAGCGAGGATGAATTTCATATAGACTTATAGAGTATATAGAGCATCTGTTACCTCAAACTTGTACATGCATAGTACTATAGCCGTATAACTTTATTTATTTATTTTTTATCCGACGCGAAGGAAAAAATTAAAATTTACTCATCCGAATCACTCTGGGTTTCAAAACTTACTTTATTCAAACATAAAAATTCGAGCGTAAATTTTTAGTGCGTTTCACGTTCACGTCAACTTTTGCTAGGTATATAACTATATATATATATATATATAGGATATGGAAGTACGGGTTGTTCCACCTGACTGGCTGAGATTAGATTTTGTGTGAATGTGTATATATGTGAGGAACCTAGGACCTATATGATCAAATGATTTAGTGGCCGTTCCGAAACCGCAAAAGGCACTAGATAAGCACGGGGATTATAGCTTGCCGTGACCTGAAATAGCAGAGGTGAAAAAAAATAATAGCAACATTTTTTATACACGCGAGGGTAGATAAAGTTATATGTGCGGCTGCAATATCATCGGTGCTCTAACGGAAGACGTTGGCATATAGACGTCGTTTTTTAGAACTCTTATATTAGGAAGCGATCTAAGCGACGTTCTTCGTATATATCGCTTTCTTAATTTCTTTACCAACACCGATTTTTGCGATTTTACCGCTTGTTTTACGACCTGTTTCGTTGGCTCAGGCTTACACCTTATATTTCGTCCGAAAACTGCCGGATATGTAATAAATATTATTTTTAATCATATTGGTATATATATATTATCGTATAACTGGCTAAATAGGACGACCGTCCATAAATCACTTTCGTTATGTTATGTGCGCAATAACTTGTATTTATGATTCGAGAAATCTGATGTCACCCCAAAAAGACGATGAGAGCCTTCGCAGCCTTCGCTCGCGGTCTCTTAAAATGATTAGTTTTCACCAGCACTATCTATATATATACAAACACATACCCATACACACACACACACACACACACACACACACACACACACACACATATGTAATATAAATATTTATTATAAGAGGAGTATCGGTACTTTGTACTTTGTGTGGCAAACTTCCATTTCATCTCTACCTCTCGATTTTGTC
>JARJEB010009705.1:0-15486 GCA_030264535.1 Liometoxenus newtonarum | reverse complement strand
ATAAAAATTACTTTGATCCTGCATTGCCAATGCCCACATCCGCACTCCCAGTCCGTCGGTGTATCGCTAGCAATAAAAACCCACACTGCAATGAGATTGACTCGTTTATTTTACCGTGGTACATAGGCACATAGTACAAACTATGTTCCACGATAAAATAATCGCACGGTATATATGAACAATGTCAGACAATTGCAAATAGGAAAATTCTATTGTTATCGATTGTATTTGTGTTGTTTGAGTGTTGAATGTTTCGTTTGATTGTTCAAAACTCATCGAAGCAAATTAATTTTTCTTATGCCAACAACCAACAGTTATATTATGGCGAATAGATCGTGCTCATTTTATACGGTTTATTGTTACATATAGGTAGATATAGGTATATCAGCATGTGTCTTAAGATAAGAGTCTTAAGTTTAGTTGAGATAGTCTAGAAATAAGTCCGAACTTAAGTCTAAAAGCTTTATTGTTCGGTTACTTTTTGGCGAACCAGCATTGGGCATTCGGTAAACCTTAGATGGCTTAGATCCATTATAACTTTGTTACGTTCCTCGTTTAGTTTCTATTCTCTTCGTATATTTCTTTTCCACCTTTTTTTGTTAACGTTTCGTTATCGTATGTCGGTCGACTATGGTTTTATTTGTGTAAATAATAAGAAAATCACTTTACGGTGCGATGATCACGTTTAGATGATCAATACAGATCTTAAAATTTAGCCTACCTAGTGAGCTTTAGGCTATGAGCCCGTTTCTATTGTGTTTCTGTTTTATAAGGCTTCGTTTATAGACTTGTATATAGGTACCCTGTCAATATACATATGCATTTCTTTTCACCTATACGTTTAAATGACTGATCGTGTTGGCGAGTAGTTGAAGTTGTAGTTTCTTGGAGTGTTTTAGATAGAGTGTTTGCAAAGCAAAGTTATGTTATATATATATAAGGTTATAAGTTTAGATCTTCTGATAGGGAATAATTCAGAATGGCACAAAAAATGTATTAGAAATTGGACGTGCTTGCGTCGTTAAAATTTTAAGGATTTGAGGATTATGATTGAGTTACATGGTCGTTTTGTTCGGGGCGATGGGTACGCATTTGTTTGGTAAACACGCGTAAACAACCTACACATACAAAGTAAATTTGATGTAAAATTACATGAAATTACCATAGTGATTATAAGTAATTTTACTTTGATATGTAATGTTAAAATATATGCAAAATTACCTAAAGTGAGATTTACACATATTTTACAGTTCTCATATGTAAAACATAATTTTACATTTTGTTGTGTAAAAATACATTCCTAGTGTAATATTGTTAGGAAGTACTTACATATTTAGTGTAATTTTACATGTAAATTTAATTTCCACAAAAAACTAGATAATTATTACGCAATTATTTCATGTAAATTTACAATAATATGAATTATGAATTGAATTTTGTATTTTAAGGATTTTATCCTTTAACGACAAATTTTAACTAATCTCTGAATAAAAAAAGCGGAATTTAATTATAACACGTAAAAAATTGTATTGTTAAATTGTTTTTACATTTATTTATAAGTATTGTTATGATATAAACTGGCCTTTATGTAAGTTTATTGGAAACTTGAAATTCCAATCACATTTGCAAATAAAACAATATTTACTTTAACAAAGACAATTAATACGAAAATTTCAAGGTGAATAGAAAACAAACTGTCCATTTATCCATTTAGATATCCATTTAGTTTATCTATTTATCCCATATCTATTGTATTGCGAAAAGAAACACAATAATAGTTTCGGTTAACCATTTTCGGTCCATGCGTTCTTTGGCATAAATCGAATAAAAAGCTCACTCATTATTCTATTTGATTTGAATGTATTGGTACTATTGTCAGTCTCACGTGTTTGGCGCGCCTCTTAAGGCATTAACCGTCCCATCCATACCTTCTACCTACTTTTACTTCTTCTATATCTACTTCTGTGAAGTATTATGTGATACATCGAAAAAAGGAGCAGGATACAATAGATATCAGTTAACGAAATCTCTAAATACGAAAATAAAATTGAACTTTACAAAAATACACAAAACATACAAAAATACTGAGAAAACAAATATATTGAAATGAAACTTGGAACACGTGAGTTGCAATAATAATAACATTCTCGATAGGTACAAATACAAGGTACAAATAAGAAAAAAAGGAAGAACATGAATATTGTTAAATGCCGGACATGCTGAAGAGACGGTGAAGGACATTGGTCGACTCTGGGCTAAGATTATATGGGTAGACGCACCAGGAAGGCATAAGATCCAGGATTTAACAATAAGAAGGATAATAAGTGAAAATGTTGCAATAAGTATAAAGCCATCATGTTGCGTAACATCTTATTGTTGGCCATTTTTCTACGTGTTCTTTCCTACTTTTGTTTACTTGCTTCTTGTGAGAAGTGATTGTTCAATTTTGTGTCTATACGTTGTTGCGCTGTTCTGGACGTTAGAATTTCAAATTGGTAGCAAATGTAAGACGTCTGACTGTTTTATTCAATTTGCCATGGTATTGTTTGCTGCAAAGAGAAAAAAAAATATGTTGTGACTTAAGTAAAATAAAAAAAGTAACGTGAAATGCAATTTACTGAAATGTATCTAAGGACATTGTTACTTGCTGACTTGCTGTGTTTAATAATTGAAGACCACACATTCGGTATTGAAAGAGCAAAAGTTAAATAACAGTAAAGTAAAGTACCTATATAATTCAGAATAAATAGTTGGAACGGTTAAGTAAAGAAAATGAACTTCTTGACATCTCAGACTATTGTGATTGACTTGTCCGACAGATGTACAACTAATGTTTGTATTAAGTATCTAAGTTAAAATTTACAGAGCGACATGGAAAAGAACATAAATAGAAAAATAGTTTTGGAATATAAATGAGCAATAAGGACACATCATAAGAATAATAACAATGCCAATATTTATTTCTTTGTTTCTTCATTTTATTTATATTTATACAAAGTTTGAAAAAAATCTGTAAGGACGGATTCGCACCGCACGCTTTCCGTGAAACGTGAAAATTTAATTTTGATCTCAAATCAACGTATCTCCACGAATCTAGGAAAACTACTTTGAGTTTTTTCTTGATTACATAACTTTCCTTACCAGTTACCATATCTTCGGTACATGGTCGGAAAGTAAAAAGAACTATAAAAATATTAGCATTTCTTAAAATATAGATTTGTTGCTCGATTTGTTTTAAAATAACCGAAAAATTTACCGAAAAAGTTCTTCACATAAATAAATATTAACATAAAGTAGGTATAAGTACTTATGTGCAGATAGTATGTTCCGCAAAATATGAACATATTGAGACAAGAGCCTGCAAAAAAAATTACCTATCAGTACGTGATCACTGCTGTTTAAATAAAAAGAAAATATCAGCTGCTTAAATAATTTCTGTAAGATTTCATTGTTGTCCACTTTGTTCACCTTTGTCCACTTTGTTCAACAATGAGAAAACACTGTACAAACAAAACGCCGAAAAATATGTCCAAAAGTCGAATAGTTAAGCAAACCTTTTCGAGTTTCAAGTGTTTCCAAGATTTTTGTATTCAAAATTTAGAACATATGCAAAACGTGTCTTAGGGTTTAATCATCATGATGAGGCAAGGTATAATGCCAAATTCTAAAAAATCAATTTGCTTTTGGCTCGAAGTTATTGTTGAAAATTTCGGTTTTCAATATTGTATTCACAGATATATTTTACATACACATACGGTTGGCATCTGTTATTTTTCATAGTAATTCGTAGGGTATATATTGAAAACAAAAGTATTCTTAGAAAAAATCCGAATAATTTAAAATTCGGTTTCTTAAAATTCTTCTCAGTAAAATTTCTTATGCTTTTCGGAATTATTTTATTTCACTCTGCAGTTCATTGTGCATCTTATGCATTTGTACACATAATTTCCTTATTCGTATTATTAAACAAGTAGGTACTTCAACTTCATACACTTTAGCCCTTGAGTCTTGAGTTGTTGTGTAGATATGTGTACATGCATGAACCATCTGTAAAATTCTCCTCTAATTGTGTTTTGGCTCTCAAAGTATTCAGTTTAAAGAACGAAACGGTCTTTAAAATCTTACATTTACAAGATGGTTATGGAAATTGAATGCATAAAATTTGGCATGAAAATCGATTCCTCATTCCTCATTCCTTCGAAAGTACAATGAACAAACATCGTAGCAAATGTTAGTTAACCAGAACGATGCATAACTAGGTATAGAATCTGAAAAGTGGTGCAGAGAACTAAAAATGCTCCTAATCAGTGATTCTGAAACTTTTTTTCCTCACGGCACACTTTTAATAATTTCAAACTTTGGTGACTCACTGTTAATCAGATAAATTTAAAAGAATTGCACTTGGTCCCCGCGGTAGGAAGGTAGAACCGATTGAACTACTTATCTGACGTATCTTATGTTTGGATAGGTAGGGTATTCCCAGAGGCAGCACACTTCAAGAATCTCGCAGCACAGTGGTTGAGAATCACTGATCTAAATCAAAAGCTAAACTTAAACTTGAACTAACAGCCTTAAGTCAACTTCAGTGAAAAGTTAAATGTTAAATGTTCAAGGTATTCATGTAATGATTTAGCAGAGCAAAAAATGAACCTAATGCACGGGCCGGGCGGTTCAATGGGGCGTTACACTCGTATGTACATACGAATACGAGGCGTATTATTCACTCATATTATTTTGCCCGACATAAAACTCCCAACTTCCAACGCCAACAGTTCAAAACCAAACGTTAACATTTAAAGAAATTTAAAGGGACAAAGAACTCCTTTGATTGGGACTTGAGCCGGAGGTGGCGATTCGATCCGGATGAGATACTTCGTACTTCTTACCGTTATCAATGTATAAAAATGAAAATGAATAGAAGAGAAGTTGGAAACGTTAAAACCATCAATGCTCGTTGAATAGGCAATGCGGGAGGAAAGCAAAAGATGCCGAAAGATCAAAAGACACAAATGGGCAGAAGTGACTTAAGTCGGTTACTTTATGTCCGGACACGTGTTCCGCCTTCAATTCTGCCTTCTTCTTCTTCTTCTGTTGCTTCGACTTTTTTTCTAATTTTAATAAATGCAACGGTAATTCATACCTACCCCCTTTATATTCCTATTTGTAGGACATTTTAATTACAAAGTACTTATTCATTTGATAAAGACAATTATCTATTAAAATGTTATTTAAAAAATTAAATTATTTGAAAACGCACAAGTGAACAAAACAAATTTAAGAAATAAATAAAACATTTGTTAATCTCATAAAAATCGGTGTGACCGTCACGGTGTGTGGCAATGAAGCGATTATTCCTTCCTTTTCAAAACTTTTGAAAATCCTAAACTAAAACTTGGGGTTTTTAAAACCTTCAAATATTCAAAAGGCGCATAGGTAGGTTAACAAAGGTAAAATGTAATGCAATTGCAATCTTGCGCGTCGAATCGCGAATTTTCCGTTTCTATAGGTTTTTTTATTCAAAATTTTGAATTCCACATTGCCAACAGTGGAATTTCTATATAAATTTCTATGTAGCTAAATGGAAAAGCAGATGTGCGAATTGTAAAGTGTAAAAATTCATTTCAATGAGCGTCTCGAGTCGATTGTGCTCGCGCATTTTGAACGATTGTTCAGCATACTAATCGTAGGATTGACGAATTTTCGATGGTTATACGATGGTAACGTTACGGCCTTTTCGTTACGGATCTTTTGAGCTTTAACATTCATATCGAAACGTGGAAAATTACAATTTTGCACACGCACTATACAAGTAATATCAACACAAATGACATGATAAGATGATAACGAAGCGCGAAATTAGGGAAACTCGTTTGAAAACTAAATATACTTACAGATAAGTTAAGTGGCATTAAGTATTTATTACTTAATAATCCTATTATCAGAAATTTAATAGCAAAATATTGAAATTTAATAATGACGTCATTTTGTCAATTATTCAAAGAACTATAAATTGTATAGTACAAATTTAAAATTTGGCATCACCTATTAGTCATCCCAGAAGGGTTGATTGAACATGATATAGATTGAAATGATAATAGATTGCAGATTACATAGGCGCCGACTACACGGAGGCAACGGGGCTTCAGCCTCCCTTGAGGCACTTTGAAATTTTGACAAAATTTGGTATAAATGCATTTGTCAGTAAGTCAGTCCAAATGTTATAAATACATATTGTATATATATATATATTGTGCACCCCCCGACAAATCCAAAATCCAAAAATCGGCGCCTATCAACAGATCAAAAATCTGTGGTAACTTCTTAATGATTTTTTAACAAGTCCATAATCATATCTTTAATCTTAGATTGTTTGATAATCACACCTAAAAAAATCTTACAAGACCTTAATGGCAATCTACGTTTCTATATACTTATTATAGAAACCTTGAAGAAGTATCATGATGAACTTGATAACACTTGATATACTGATGATAGCAGATCGAAAATATGATAAAATTAAAATACAAAAGTAAACGCCATTTTTTTATAGTTATCTGCAACCATTTAGGTAATAAAGATAACATTCGCAAAATTAAGATTCGACACATGATTTTTTTATCTTTATGCGATTTCAAGCTTTCAAGTGTTTTCAACATTTCTTTTATGTACTTCTTCTTTCTTAACTTTCTTAAAGATTTACGATTACAATAGTTTACTTGAAGATTGCACTGATAATATCAGTGCGTATATTATTTGAGCATTCATGAAGATCAAGATAGTAGATAGACCATATGCATTTGAAACATTATCTTTCATTCGGTTCAAATCTGGTCCAAGATGGTCCTTATCGATATGTTACGATCTCCAGATCTGAATTTCGTTACCAACATCTTCCTTCCATAGCCCGCGCCAAAACATCTGCCTTTTGCATCTCTTAATTCATTTCCTTTCCTTTCGATGCATTCTCTTTATTTACGTCTTAAAAGTACGTGTAACACTTTGCAATTCACTCTTTCTTTACATATACTTAGAGCTTTTCATATTGCCTTTGGTTTTGCTTTTATATGTAGTAAATTCCAATTTTTTACATTTTTAGAAAACTATTCGTCAATGCACCAAACAGATATAGGTATACAAAGCAAACGAAGTAAAGCAGTAGACATTTACAAGGGAGAGAAAAAAAAGATCTAATCTAATCTAAAATCTTGATCAAGATCAGATGGTCTAAAATCTAAATCTCTTATGTTCGCCGTTTCAATGATGGAAACTAAGAAAGGGCATGGTAGCATGGATATTGTAGCGTTGGAGGTTTCTGGAGGTTTCTTCTGGTTACAAAGCGTACAGTTAAATGAAATATATTGAAAAGAACCGAACAGGCCGAACAGCTAACCAAACATTGGGCGGTCAATGGTTACTAGTCTTTTATTTTTTATTCGTTCCTCCTTATTCTTAATACATACTACATTTCTTATGTGTCATATCCATATATTCAAGATTCAAGGCTGGTATAGTTTCTGAAATGTGCTCTATTCTATTTTGTTTGAAAATATATTGAATATATTCGAAAACGAATAAATGAAATGAAATACGCAGCAACTTTGTAATGAAAGGTTGAAACATATCTGACGATAAAATCAGTCAATCTTTTTTTTTGCTTTTTTGTGAAAATTTATTGCGGAGGAAAATCCTAATATTATGGGACGATTAAGAACAATTAGTAAAAATTTAGTGCTTTCCAAATGGTGTTCATTAATTATGTTCATTGAAGGGTTCAGTATTTACATAAATAAAAAATGAAGGTCCGTCTAAAAAATGAATTGGGAACCACTGGTATATTAGTAGGGGTCGTGGTTGTTGAGTGAGTAGCAGTAGAGTGTTCAATCACGATGCTCGCTTGCCGCACGATTATGTGTTCGAATCCCATCCGAGCGAGAGTTTCCTTTCACGGATTTCTCTCGTCTGGAAGCCGTGGATGTTGTGTTCGTTACAAATTACAAACTACTAACATCAGGTGGTTGACAATCAATCTACTGATGTATAAATAGAAAAAAATATTTTTCGCCGACCACTATGGAAAACGTCACTTTTATTGCTTTTGGTCAAGGTTTACGGGATGTAAAAGTTCTTTCCTCCAGTACACATGCGCATTAGATCAGTATTATGTTTCCTCCATTACACAAGCGCACAAAATCCAAATTTCTCGTTTCCCACTCTGCAGAAGCGCACAAAAATAAAGTCACATGCATGATCACCAAATCACCATGGTTATATAATCACTCAGATTTCAATTTGTTTAATTATAGCACAAACGTCACAAAATTAAGAAATGTCAATGCATGTGAATGCATGTGAATGAAATGAAATTATAAATGGTAATTTTGATTTAACAAATGTGTTCGGCGAAAAAGTATTCGTGTGCTACTCGTGCGAAGAGCGCAAATCCATGCTCGTGTTAATTAAAGCGCTCGACTACACGTCTTGCTATCCAAAAGTTCACACTCGCATGGATTTGACTGCTTTTCGCACTAGTTGTACAATATACTCTTGTTTGTTATATCAATAAATGAATTTCATAAACAAATTCCGATATATGTATCTAGGTAGAGTTAGAGTTTAAATATTTAAAATAGGTACTAAAGAAAATGCATTCAAAAACGATTTATCTTCCCTTTTCACTTTTTGGTTCTTTATTCATAAATTTCATTGACATGGCAATGTTATTTCAGGATTTCTGAGTTTCCTTTCATAATTAATTTCACTATTTACAACATATAAAAGTATTCATAGCATTGAAAATGTTAACTTGTAACTCAACAATTTAAAAATAACAAATCATAAAATGCTTATAGGTTCTTGGTTCTTCGGTTTCTTACACTTTTTGGAATAAAAATAAATAAAATAAAAAATGAAATAAATATCTAAATATGTCCATGTTAAATGCCACCATTGAAATCTCCTTTCAACTTTTTAAAGCTTTAAATGTAAAAATCTATTTTGACCTCTGTCTATAGCTACACAAGCAACTACTTAAGAAAACGTAAAGAATAAATGAGGAAATCAAATGTTATTTTAAGAGATTTATTCTTTACAGTGTTGCAGCAATCTTTTCAGAAAATTCATCATTTGCTCGTTCATTTCATCATTTCAAATCGTTTCAAATAGAAATTTGTTCGCTCCGATGGTTGGATATAAAGATTGTTCTCTCTTCCCTAAGTATATGAAAAGCAACAAGTTTTTTTTTGCTTTTTTCTCCTTCTGCTTATGGTCTGTCCTTGTGTTCATTTGTGTCGCGTTTTCGGGGTTGTTTATTCAGTGGGCGATTAATTATCTTCGTATATACCTATAACGCTTTAATACTAAAGCCGCTTCCAGCCGCATTTCGTCCTTTTTTCACCACATCACCACACGATATATACGTTCAAAAGTAATATAGAAATAGGCAATAGACACGTTGCCAACATTGAACATGTGGTTTACATCAAATCGTAACAAACCTATAAGAATCTACAACTACAAACGAAAAACGTAGAAAAACACATATATACATACATATTTTGTCGTTTACGCATATTATAAACATTAAAGGCGTCAATCATACATATAAGGTTCAAATATACGGCACAATTGGCTTATATATGCTTTATGTCTTTCGTTTGATGCTTAAAAGCTTCGAAATTGGATGGAATGGATGAAGTGGATGAAATTTGAAGCTATATAAGGCACCTACATATATGAAAATGGCATATTCATGCATTCATGGGCCACGTGTTTTTTTTTAAAACAAACACGTGTTTGTTGCCATAACTAAGTGTAACACAATATTTTCCCCATCGAAGGAAAATATGAACACAAAAAATATGTCGGCATAAAGACTTATGTGATGTGGATACGCTTCAAGATAAGGGTTGTTTATCCATTCGAGAAGTTTTAGGACTTAATTAATGACTATTTCAGAAGGAACTGCTCCAAAAACAAAATTGAGAGAACACCAGAAACGTTTTAAACATTCAAAATTGGTAGGAAAAAATATATCTCGTAAAAAAAAGGAAGAAGGAAAACAAGTCTCTCACTTATAATATTATTGGGCGTGCTTGAAATGAAATATTCCAGTTTTAAGTTCATTTTTATGTTATCTAAATAAACAAGAAGTAAATGTGAACTTGAAAATGGATAGAGTCCAAGAAGGAGATGAAAGACATAAACAAATATTTGCTGATTTGATGCGTGTAAAGATGAATGATGAAAGCGAGAAAGGAAGAAAGAATCACATTCAAGTCAAAAATTGTAAATTATAAACTTAAACTCAAATACTTATAAATAAATATGTTACCGTAAATGTGTTAAAGTTCCGAATATCGGATTATTTAGCTAACATTGATATGGCATTAGTGGTTTGAAAGTGAACTCAAGGAAGCTTTATAGAAAAGGAAAAGAAGTTAAAGAAACATTCGAAACCATGTGGTAAATATTAGTAAACATCGGTGGTGGATAGTTCTAAATGGACACTTTGTCCGTAAAGACTAAAATATGTTAAAAGATCATCTTTGACTTGATGATGGGCATGCAAGAGATATTAGAAAAGCTTTTAGTTGAAAGCTAAAGAAGGAAAGGAAAAAGGTGGAGAAGAAGGAGGCGATGTGGGTTTAACTAGAGCTCTATAAAAAAGGAAATGAAACAGGAACGAATAAAGTCGAAGGCGTCGAAGTAGGTGGATTTAGTTATTGGATATTAAGTGATTACAAACGATCATACCAACTAACTAAATAATTAACTATGACTACTAGGGTTGCGTTTCACATCAACACTTTAATATCTAATTATCTAGTTCTTGATTTAATTCCGACCATTTTCATTATTAGATCTTAATAATTAATTTTTGTTTCCAGATTATTTCAACATTAATTTGAGACCTTTTGCAAATGGAAACAAATTTGAAAAACTATTGTTGAGAATATGGTTACAATAGAGTGGACAAGAATTCTTGGCTTGAATTGGCAGTTCTTGTCTTATCTTGAAAAATCAAGACAAGAAAACAAAGAACAAGAAAAATATTTTTATTTCTAGTCTCGAATTTCCACATGAAACTATATATTAATTGTTTCTTGAAAAATGTCTTGAAAAAATCTTGATTTTAAATCTGCTAGATTAACATCTCCAAGGTAAATCCGGTTGTTGTCTTTATATCGTTCTAACTTTTTATTAAGATCAAGACAAGAATTCTTGAAAATCAAAAATCTCATGAAACCATAATTAAAAGTCATCTATAGGTCCTGAAAATATTTTAATATTTAATGTATTTTTGAGAACTGAAGCTGAAACTAAGAATTTTTGCAAAAAGAAACTATGAAATTAAATAGATTATTCTTTTTCTTTCAGTAATTTTTCAAATTCAAAGAATGAAAAAAAAAATTGTAACCGTTTCCACAACATTTAGCACACTCAATGTCTCCACCTATTATCACAATTTCCTCCCCTATTATACATCTTTAATTCGTCTTTTCTTGTTTGAATATTTCTTAAATTATCGAGACATTTCCATTCAACGAAACAACTTTTCTGACTTATTCTTTTATTTTATACTTCGTCTTTTGCTTCTTGATTCCTTATACTTTTTGTATAGACACCTCCTTCAATTCTTTATATTTTCTATTTCTCAACAATTTTGTATTCTTCATGTTCAGTATTTCAGTCTTCAGTATATAGTGTGAATAAAATGAATAACGTATCAATGCTTGAATGTTCAATAAGAAAATAAGAAATTTACAAGCAACGTATTTCTGAACAGAACTGCTTTCAGTTGCTTTTCGTCCGTATTGTGCAGTCCCATTGACAGTCACCAAAAGTCAATGAGTTGTATAGTGGGCAGCAAAAATCGTTGACAATTATGGTAGTGGCTTTTAAGTCGTGTTAACTTCTAATGAATGAAAACGAATACAAAATACCACTCCCTTAAGAAAAAGTAACTATAACTTCACATAAGGAAAGAACCTAAACGCCTATTGGCACTCACGTGTTCTTTTATGTTAAGTATTCGATTTCTTAACATTTCAGATTTTTTCCATCAATTATAAGTTTTATTATTACCTGTGTGAGGCTGAGAATATGAGTGAGTATGAGGCAAGGCACAAAACGACAAAAGTCAAAAGGAAGAAATCCGAAAAGTTTGATTCTCTAGTCTAGTGTGATGTTTTGTGTCATGTTTGGTTTTTGTCATTGTAATTCAGTGTGAATTTGGAATGTTATTTATTTTATTTGAAAACTTTTAGTTTAGAGAAATTCGTGTTGACAAAACCGACGACGGCGACAATGACGACAATATAACTTCGATTGCAATACTTTTTGGTGCTTTTCTTCAGTTCGAAACCAATTTATAACCATTATGAATGTAATTTTGTGACACTCATATGACAGAAATGTTTCGACCACATTTGCGGACGCCGCACGATATTCAAAACGTTTTTTTTTTTCATTAACATAAGCTACCGAGTTTACGAATTTGAGATATTTATTAACTAAATCGGTACGGGGTCGCACCGCACAATAAAACAGTCTGATCGTGAAACTATTTTTGGTCGTAATGTGGAAATGACTGATTACATTTTGCTATAAGGAAATTTCTGTATACGTACTTTCCGATCAAAATTACATTCACACGATGGAGGCTTCCAAGAAGTCGTAGTTTATATACAGGGTGTTCTAAAATTGGCGGACAATCGCCTACAATGGCCTTCTTGCCTAAAATCAAATCGAGATTATCAACGCAGAAAGCACTTTCGGAGAATCAATAGCTACTGTCATCTCCATAAAATTACTTGAACTTTCAAAAAATTATTACAACGATCTAAAAATAGTTCTATACGGCAAAGGCCCCTGAATCTCGCAAAATTGCATGCTCGACAAGACATTTTTAAAAATATCAAATTTAAAACTCATGCTTGATTTCATTTATCCTCCCTTTCTTATGCCTTCTTGGCTTAAATCGTTGCTACTTCTTAATAATAAGTTGTAGTAAATAGACTTACAAAATATAGTCGCAGATGTCATACGAGAATTATTACAATTACATATTTGAACAATCAATATTTACTTTTTATCGCATCTATAAGTAAAGTTTGTTTGCGAAACTTTTTGAAGAATAATTTTTAGAAATTTTCCTATTCGTGTGCACTTGAGCATCAAAGCTTCTAATATTAACCAAACAAGTATTAAGATATATAAATAAATATATGCTTTGCATTTGATGCTTCGATGGATGTAAAATAAAATATAAAGATTTACCACATCGACTGTGTAAACAAATATTTCGTCCCTTATTGCACTCGACAAACATTTGCCAAGCCAAGCAATGTTGCATTTAAAAATTGCCATTTATAGACTCAAATTTCCTTAGTTATTATAATATAGGACAAATCCTACTAGTTTGCCCATCGACATTGATACTGCAATGCTAACTTTGGTTCATTGCATACATTCGTAACAGAATTGTGAAATAATGTGCGCCCATGCGCGAAAGCAAAATCCCCCACGACCAACACGAAGTATTTATGTTTGATCGTTTGATGTTTTCCTTCCATATAGTTGCGTCTGCTTTGGCTTTTTGTATTTGTTATTGTTGATAGTTGTAATAAGAAGACAGGGCCGGCCCGATCAAGAGCGGGGCCCTACGTATGAATCATGTTTGCTAGACCAATTAAACTCCACTATACAAAAATATATAAATAGATAATAGATAAACATTAAAAATATTTCTGGTTTTAAGTGCAGCAAAATCGTCCAAATTCTATCGCTCGGGGCGCCTATATGCGTGAGGCCCCATGAATTTTCGTGTGCCTCGGGCCGGCCCTGTAAGAAGAGGAAGAAAATATTACAAGGAAATGAAATAGAAATAGTTTACTAAGTTGTAGCTTTCTTTTCTAGCAGTAAAGTTGGCTAAAAAGATAAAGGAATAAAGTAATTTTGTACTCCGGAAGGGACTTTACGCCTAAATGGACATCGAAAGAGCAAGCAAGCATCTCTATATCGATAAGATTATACAAGAAACGCTTCAAGATGCAAAAAAAGCAAATGTTTAAAAGCCTAAAAACGAAAGATCGAAAAAGAAATTTGATATCTTTTTGCGTTCTTTTGAAATATGAACGACATCACAAGTTCTTTCTTCCTACGGCCCGCACCTTATTATTTCTTCCTAATTGGACATGGACTGAATATATTTGGATGGCTTTAAAGAAGTAGACCTATGGGGGGTGTAAGGGAGAAGAATATGGGTGAAGTGGAGGATGAGATGAGAGTTCTGTAGATTACAGATCGTAAAACCAAAGAGTGGAAGAAGACGAGGACATGAAAGACGTTTTTACGTAATGTCATAACGAGCAGTGTGATGATGATGAAGGTTGTTGGTACGTTGGACTTTTGAACATAGATGAAGAGGGTTGCCTGACGTTGACGTTCATATAAAATTAAATAAAATAAAATCAAAATAAGAAGATGATGTGTTAAAAAAGAAACGAGATTAGTGCAAAATGGTAAAACAAGAAAAGGAAGAAACATTTGGAAAAGATAACGAAAAACGTAATTTAAACTCACAAAAGCGAAAGATAATCGTTTGGACATGACAAAATATATTGAAATGTAAATAAAAATAAATAGAAAAATAAAAGGGCTATATATAGTGAATTTTGAATTTTTTTTTATAAGTATGCTGCTTTTTGATGTTGTATGTTGGGCTAACGAAGTACAAAAAGAAGTGAAAATATGAAAATAAGGAATGCTTGCTTGACATGGTAAACATTTTGAATAGGAATCTGCAAATGTGCATTGTGTACCAATGTATGATGGCATGGAACCATTTTCTAGTGTTTTCAAGCCTTGAAAATGTAAGAAGAAAAATTTGGAAAAAAATACTGAATCAATAATTTGTTCTCAACACTCAACAGAAAGGTCGGAAAGTTTTAAAAATTTTAGCAATTAGATAATAAATTAGTCGAAAATATGTATATATGTATGCCTCTAAATAAACACCCCCTGACCGTACCGCCCTTATTTCATCAGTAAATGAATATGCAAAGATTTATAGACTTTTGAGGGCAAAATGTTCGAATTAATTTCTCCTCATATTTTCTAGAAAATGAAAGAAAATAAAAAATAAAACAAATGGCATTAAATAAATAAATAAAATTCGGAGTAAAAATCTAAGAAAAGGATTAAGTATACTGAAAATGAGTATTTTAGATTAAAGATTCGATTTTGGAAGTATGCTCGTTTCATTAATTCCTACAAAGCCCCAATCATTTAGTAAATCATTTTATAAATTTATGAGGGATAAGTAAGCCCTAATCTAATGGCTGAAATTTCAACTCGGGACTCAAAAAGTATTTTTTAAAATTTGCTTTCATAATAAAGCCATTATAGTACTGAAAGCGGTTCGTTAAGGCATCTATCCTTCTATATCTATCATATACAATGCTTTAAGATTTTCTTAAGAGACAC
>JARJEB010009698.1:0-17002 GCA_030264535.1 Liometoxenus newtonarum | reverse complement strand
TATTCAAAAATCAAAGTATTTCGTCGAGGAATATTTAGCATTGGCGATATTGTGCGAATTAGCAGGCACAAGGCAACGTTTGAAAAATGTTATACACCTAACTGGTCAACTGAGCTGTTCAAAGTACTGAAAATTCAAATTACAAATCCGCCTACCTACTTACTGGAAGATTTGAATCAGAAACCTATTGCTGGCGCGTTTTATGAGGCAGAAATGCAAAAACCTAAATACGATGACACTTATTTAATTGAAATTTTTTAAAGTTATTAGTGAAGTGGCTTGGGTCTAAGAACTCTGATAATAGTTGGATAGATGTAATACAATAACATGTACATTTAGTTTTCTTACTGATAAACATAAGATAAATTTTTCTTTCGATATTTCCTATTTTCAGTAAATCCTTGTGTACATTTAGTTAAGCAAATGCTATATGTAACTGTATCCCAATCCTAATAATGAATAAATATTTTTTTATTTTATTTTCTAAATCATGTATTTTATTGGAATAAATATTATTATAATTTACCGCATCACTCTGTACTTTAAAAAAAATCATTAGCATAGGATCATTTCACCCCAGCAACCAACACACAGAAGTGAAACGTTCACGTGCCGTACAAATGATTCATGCACTAGTGCTTAGTTAGGTTTGAGGTTACATAACGACGTCGTCTCTTTCTCTCTACAGCATCGTAAGACAACTCATTTTTCCATGTTTGTTAGTTTAACTTAAAGAATCATTGGTATCAAAATTTGTGTTTTTTTATCTTTCTTACTAAAACATATTCTACATTATGTGTAATAAGTTGAGGGGCGACACGCAGCTAATTTTTTGAATGCCGCGATGACAATAGGCGACCGTTTCTAGACGACCTAGTACCTATGAGACAAGTGTGTGTAGCTTTGTACGTATGGTCCTTTGTCGATGTTATAGGTCGCGTATTTGATCTAGCAGACGAGTGCATCTGTTTGGTTTCGTTTCACTTTAATTTTTAACATGGCACTATGGTTTTACTTTGCTGACCGATTTCGAACGTTCTTGTAATATCGGACCGGGGTACTATTCATCCATTTACTAAGAATTGTAATTTGGGATTCATGAAGTTGTTTCTTAAACTTTTCAACCACTTAAATAAGATACTAGTCCGGTATTTGCAATTTTCCCATCTATACCTATCTGAACCATTTTCACAATTTCTCATTTAGAAATAAACAGAAACAAATTTCAACCGCTACTGCAATTACCATAATGAATAAATGTTTTATTATTGGAATAAATATTAATCTAATTTATCGCATCACCCTGTATATTTTTAATTAAACAATTTAATGTTTTTTAATACTGAATATTGAATAAATATTTTTGGTTTTATTTTTTTAAATCATGTTTTTGTATTGGAATAAATATTATTCTAATTTACCGCATCACTCTGTATTAGGTTTGAGCTTACATAACGGCGTAAGCGTTCAATGTACATTCTATCTCTCTATAATATCATCCCACGCTCCTCGCACCCCAATAAAAAAAAGTTTCCACCTTCTTATGGGAAGGTGGTTCCAGAATCCGCTAATCTCTTCTACTTATGATTTTCTCTATATTTCGTTCTTTTGCCGCTCGGTGTGGGTTAAATTGTTCAAAAATGCATTCCAAAGTGCAGTATCAGAACAAAAAGACAGTCCTTGCAGGAAATTGAAAATAATTCGAGAAATTACATAAAAAGTCTGGTCAGCAAATTAAAATCATAAATCATTTCCGTTATTAAATATTTTTTAAATCTATTTTTACACCGCAAACAATCTCTGTAAACGAACAGTTAGTAAGACTTCGGTCCCTTTTCCTAGGTTTTCTTTCTGTCTTACAATAAAAGCAAGGAAAATAATTTTGTTTGGTATATTGTTTATAGTTGACTTTTAGGGGAAAAGTAATTGCCGTTCTAAAAAAAGTATAATTGCTATTATCATTTTTTGTTCGGAGAGAAGAATAAAAAGCAAGGCCGAACATAATAAATTACATTGGATCAATTACATGAAACGATGAATCCCAAACATTTCAAAGCTTCCTCATGAAACTGTGTATTTTTCGATTGTATTAAAATTTGTTATTTTATCTCACCTTTATTTTTTAAAATTTTTCTTTAATTTCAGATGGAGAGACCTCAATAGATCCTTCATATCAAGGCTTTCAATGACAAGAAAATTAATCGTTAAAAATAGCCTTGCGTGTTGCATGAGTAGAGGAAACAACTAATTTAAATTAAATGTAATAACTAATAATATTCAGGAATTAAAGGAACATTAGGCGAAGTCACACATTGCTCACCAGTTGGAATTTATCATACTTCAATGAGAAAAAAGTCTTCATACTAAGTGCTTTTCATTCAGTGGAGTGTTAAAATGTTTTTCGGGCTTTAAAACGTTTCTGTGTGAATGTAAACCACCAACAAGTGCAAAAAAGTCAAGGAAGTAAAAATAAATATTTAAATTGAGTTAAAACATAACTTAAAGTACAAAATCATTTTCAAATTTACACAGTTGTGTCAAAAGCATACGCAAAAGCGTTCATGTTAAAAAAAAATTTTTTTGAGGAGCATTTTTGTCTTCAATTTACAAAGTTAACAATGTAAAAGAACTTCGTAATCATACATATTTATTAATATTTTGAAAACTTTCTCATTAGGTAATTAGTCGTGAAAATATCGCACGCGCTGCTAAGACTTTATCAAGTTTAAACTATGATAAATTAATTACTATTAACTGAAGGTAAATTCTTGCAGCAACAATTAACAATTTGGTGGTCAGTATCAAGTGGTTAAATGTTAGTTTCGGCCTATTTCAATAATTCTCAATTCGTTTTAAAGTGTTTATTCGTGGATGCGATGTAATGCATTTGTTGTGATGCGATGCGAAATTCGATGAACGCATCCGCGTGCGCGGCATTATTGGACGACGTCGGCTGGACGAATCCTCAGAACTTGATTTCCTTGGGCATCCTTGGGATCATCAACGTAATGGTCATCGTTGGTAATTGTTTAGTGATTGCAGCCGTTTTCTGCTCCTCAAAACTGCGCTCAGTCACGAATCACTTCATCGTGTCACTGGCCGTCGCCGATTTATTGGTCGGCGTCGCAGTCTTACCATTTTCTGCTACGTGGGAAATTTTTAAAGTGAGTGAAACCATTTTTATATCTTTCTTCAGAAGTAAACCCTTCTATAGGTTCTAACTTATTTATAGGTATATTGGTCTAAGAACACACATTGCTTATTTATTTAAAAGCTGACAGATTTAGGAAATTCTGTTTTCTGTAAGAAGTTTTGGTTGTATCGGATACTAAATATTTATAAGATTGAAGCACTCGAGTAGAGTCTTAAAATTTAAAAATCGGTACGGATTCGCACCGCACAACTTTCCGACCATGCACACTACGATTTCGCAGAACTCTTCGATCGTAAAAGTAATATTGATCTGAAAGTGGAAATGAAATTACGTTTCGATATCACTACATTTCTGGGCAATTTCTACTTTCCGATCATAATTACTTTTACGATCGACGAATTCTACGAAATCGTAGTGTGCATGGTCGGAAAGTTGTACGATGCGATTTCGTATCGATTTATTTCATATGTAAAATTAATTTAAAAAAATTGTTCCGGGCGAACCCGTACCTATTTTTTAATTTTGATGACGTTCAGGGTCAATTTCAATATTTGTAACATTGTACCGATAACCTTCCTATGAAGTTTATATTGTCAATTTCGAGTGTCAGAGTGTTGGAGAATCGCGCCATAGCAACATGCTTATACTAAATTCTTGTGCTAGTGATTTTTATGAGATTGTTGAAATGAAATACATATCTACCAATCCATTAGCCCAAGTAGTTGGTTTGGTAGTTCCATTCTAAAGTTAATATTCAGCTAGTTATAAGCAAATCAATATTTTGACAGCCAATAACTCTCTTCTTTACCGGCCGATGTTGTTTATTTTTACTCCGGATTCAAACTCGAGGGACAGCTGCCCACATACTAAATTTCATTCCGATACGTTGCTTAGTTTTTCGGATTCAGGGATGCGAGATTCGTGGAAATCCTTCGAAAACACGAGTCCGATATCTTTCCTTGCTATACCTCCGGGAAGTCGGAAAGTAAAAAACGGGCGGAATTTTGTGAAAATGACTACCTAATACATTTTTCCCGCCACGACCATCATACAAGGTGTCATCCAATGTTAGTTGGTCATTGCATTTGTTTACCAATCACTTTGATGACGATACATTCTGAGTAGTTTGTATATGTTAAATTCTTCAGAATTTTTAACAACTAACATAAATGTTACATAATTGGACACTTAAAAAATTAATGATACTTTTTAATGATACTAATTAATTAACTTATGTGCGAATAAAAAGGTGAATTCAATCTGATGAAATACAATTTCTTTTCACCAAGTTTGATAAATTTTAACATAAAAATGGTGTATAACCATTTAAATACTTCATTAATTACTTTGGTGCAATTTATGTATTTAGTCTAATAAGAATATGGTTTATAATTGTTTATAATTCAGTAACTAACAATAGCAACATATTCGACTATGGATTAGGTGCAGAAGTAGTTGTCATTAATGTATTAAGACGATTCACCGAATTTAAGATTGCTTATGCCTCCATTTCCTATGTAATATAGAATTACAGTAAATTTTTAAAATTTGTAAGCAAGTCAATATGTAGCACTGTCTAGAAAAGTCCTCGCCGGCGGGAGAGTGACTTTTTTCAATTTAATGTGCCAAATTTTGAAAACTATAATTTTTAGAGTTTTCGACATGTGTAAGGATAAATTATTTAGTTTTTTATTCAGTTTTCGCGCGCTACTGTCTAAATGAGACAACTGTTTCAAAATCTAAGCATAGAATATTTGTATGTATTGAATTTTGTGCCGTTTTGCTAATTTAGCCGTTTTGGTATTTCATCAAACATACATATAGAAGTTTGCCCGAACGGGTAACAATGAATTTGGACCACATGTACAATGAATAAGTGAAGGTTGTAGGCAATTTCTTATTCAGTTCAATTAAATGGCATAATAGGGATGGATAACCGAATTTAAAAACCGGTTCATCAATAGTTAATCAATAATTAAATATATCAGTGGCTTAATAAATTGGTTTACTCCGACGGAAAGCAAACCGCGCATCCACGGCATCCCGGGATTTGCTTTATTCCTTTAAGCCACGCAACTTTATGTCGAGTAAAAAGAAAAGTAACAATCCAAGCCACTATTCTAGTAGATTTGCCTTTCGACAAATGCATGTGAACAAAATCGGTCGATAAATTCAGTTGGATGTGAAACACCTCAGTTAGATGTAACTCCCAAAATATTAATTTTAGTCAAAAACTGTCAAGAGTACTTTTTTTACATTTTCAATTTTGTACGTTTCAATTTCTATAACGTATTTTCGTAAAATCCAACGTTGTGAGATACTGGTTGCCAACCTTTCAAATCACTAAATCAGTAAAGAAGAATACCCAAAACAATAAACGCCCATGGAACAGAATATACATATGTTCCTAGGAAGACGCTCAAACTCTCTGTAACTCCCAATTGAAACTTCATATGAAAGTTATAAACAAAGAAATAGACCCTCACTTTAGAATTCACTTTTTCCGAATAGTGTGTCTTGACAAATTCTTACTTGTAGTATGTTTGATACATAACACTTTTCAATTAAGAATTTTCCTGAAATCATTACTTTCCTCATCTGCGGTATGTTGATATTTTATAGCCGAATTTACGGAAGAATCATGTACTCGTCTTTGGGGTACTGAATCTACTTGATATTCGGTTTGGTATTCATTCCGATCCAGTGCTAGGTCTGACTGAATTTGGTTGGCACATATTTTCACAAGCACACATAAACACGACACTAAAAATCGGTGCGTTAAATTCGCACCGCACAAGTTTCCGGCCACATATACTACGATTTGGTAGAACTCGTCGATCATGAAAGAAATTTTAATCGGTAACTGGAAACTGCACGGAAGATTAATGGTATCAAAACGTAATCGATCTTATTTCCACTTTCCGATCAATATTACTTTTACGATCGACGAGTTCTACGAAACTGTAGTGTTAATTGCGAATTTGACTCATCTTAATTTTGCACCGCACAACTTTCCGACAATATCCACTACGATTTCGTAGAACTCGTGATCGTAAAAGTAATTTTGATCGGAATGCGGAAATTGAACAAAAATTCAATGATATCAAGTCGTAATTAATGTTACTTTTACGATCACTATAGTTCTACGAAATCGTCGTGGATTTAGCCGGAATGTTGTGCAGGCGAATTTAATCCACAGATTTTTAATTTATTTCACATATGAATTAAATCGGTGCTTTAAATTCGCACTGCTCAACTTATTTCCAACCATAACCTCTACGTAGAATCATTCTGATCGGAAAGTGGAAATTATACAAACATTGAGTAATATCATTTGTAATCAATGTCATTTCCGTGTTCCCTTCAGAATTAATTTTACGATCGACGATTTCTACGAAATCGTAGAGGTTATGGTTGTAAAGTTGTGTGGTGCAAATAGACTATTGACGAACTCTATGAAATCTTGATGTGCGTGGTCGGAAAGTTGTGCGGTGGGAATTCTTTTTCCGATTACATTACTCTTCTGCATACCTTTGATATACCGGTCAGAAAGTAATAAGTTATAAGTAATGAGGAGCATGGGGACATCGAAAATGAAACACCTGTACTTCATGTTCACGTCTACACACGAACGCTATTTTCACCGCTCTTCCAGTCAAGGAGTAAAATTTACAAAATTTTGTCGAGCTTTCCTTTCACGTTCCATCTGTTAGTTGCTTCTAGTCGCTTACGGAATAGCAAGGTTGCTTGCGGTATATATGATTTCTGTGCTTTAACATTAACTAAGTAGGTATATCAAGTCATTTTGAGTGCCTATTAAATCTTGTCTCGTTTCGTATATAAATAGGTTTTCATCACATTTCAGTGCATTTCGTCAGTTTTCGATCAATATTTTATCTCATTGCTTTACATTCCTATAACGACAATGTCTTTCTTAGAGGGTTTAATATTACCATTTATTTCATTATTGAAGTGGTTGCATGAATACTCATCTTGCTAATTGAGAAATACACCATCTTACGTCCTTGGTTGATTTAATACTTTTTTCTACACCTATTTAGTTATATGGTCATTATTAGCATTTTTTTAGTGATTAATGGTACCTATAAATCACTACCTTGAGTTATGGATTTTCATAACTCACAACCGTGAGTTATGGATTTTCATAACTCACTACCGTGAGTTATGGATTTTCATAAATCCTTTTGTGTTAAATTATTTTGTGTTAAAAATAGTGCAAGGTGTGGCATAGTATTATATTCGTGATTATGGCCATTGTTCACTCAGATGAATTGCAATGGCTATCATAATCGCTCATATAATAATATACTATTTTTCCTACGGGCACTATATGTAAAAAGCTGTTTTGGACTGGTCTATATGAAGCAGAAATATTTAATATACAGGGTGTTTTAAATATACAGTATAGAAGGTGTTTCAGATGTTCTTCTTTATTTTTAAATTATTTTTCAATTTATTTTACATATAAAATAAATCGATGGGTAAAATTCGCAAGGCAAAACTTTTTTTAAAGAAAATAAGATTGATTGTTTGGGAGATTTGAAAATTTACAGTAACAATAGTGATAATAACAATAATATTAACAAATCAGACCAGATCCCTGCAACTTCCGTTCGTATAAAGGGAGTTTACAAATTTTACACTCTAATAATTACAAATTACAATTTAGTAGTCACAATTGTTGCTTATTAGTTATTACTGATGAATTACAATTTACAACCGTTATTCGTTTTGGTTGTCCCATCTATTTATGATATTTTTTTTTAATTTCAGCTTATATTTTTTATTCTTGATTAATTTTAAACAATATTTCAAGAAACTATTATTATACATACGAAGGATATTGTGGCTAATTCAGCCTTTACCAACATTTAGTCTGGTTTGTAACACGTGAAAATGTTTCGTTTGCTTTGTATGATCATCATGAATCCTATTATCTATTAAATTTTCTACATTACCTATATTTTTGCAAATTGTTCTTATGTTCCATCCCAGAATAGTAGTAGTGTTGAAGATACGTCAGTTCCTTTATTAATTAGTTGCATACTTTCATACTACAATGTGACCCCACCAGTTTGCCTTATCTTATTCTTGGTGTAACTTTCCGACTATATTCACTACTACTTCGTATAAATTGTCGATCGTAAAAGTAGTTTTGATGGAAAAGTGAAAATGAAGTTGATAATTTCACGTTCCGGTCAAAATTAGTTGAATAGTTGTGCGAACCCTTACTGATTTATTATCTACAAATTAATATGTCAATTTGTATCAACATGAAAATACTCTGCCTGAAATATTGAAATATTTTTCTGTTAGAAATTTTCCTGTTGCTCATCTGCTGCGGAACTTTTTTCAAAGTATACTTTCATAGCAACGATATTTCATATTTGCCATTGAACTTTTGTCTCCAAGTATTACTTCTGAAATATCTATAACGTGTGGTCCTGCGTTGACAGTGTACTCGTCCGCTGTGCTATGCGGCCACGTAGCAGTTACCATAAGGCGGTCGTCACGTTATTAACGACACCCACGAGAGCTCCTTTTTGAATGGGCCATTTATATTCGCGTTTTGAGTACTTCTACTTTGGATCCAGTTTGCACATGACAACTTTTAAATTAAAAAACATTCCCAAGTTTGTTGAGGCAAACACCAGAAGTATTTATTTTTATTGTGAATAGTTAGGGTTGTATTAAGATATCAATTAATCAATGGTTGTTCTCGCTTTTAGCGTGAAACTCCCAATGGATATGACCTTTTCAGACTTTAGGGTCTGTAACTATCGATCAATTCATCGCAATACGTACGTAACTTCAAAACGAAAATTGGCATTCCGCTTAAATATACCAACAGGTGTTTAGTTTTTCAGAGCGTAGCACATTAATATGACATACATATTTACAAACTGACTCAAATTAAATGAAAATTTCAATTTATTAAGTAGATAAATATTCACTCATGTTTATTATTTTAATTCATATTCAAGCAATAATTGAGTAACAGCAGAGGAAAGAAGAAGTTATATCGTTCCTATGCAACAGGCAATTAGTAGAAAACGCAATAAGAAGCATAGCTAATATGGAAAATTCGTATAATAACTTTATTTATTAATTTAAAGCCTTTCCAATTATCATAACCGATGCCGAAATTGATCACACTGTTGGAGCAGTTGAACGCATGTGGACTTGCATCCGGGATTGCGTTGACTAGGATTCTTCCAGGACTTAAAGAATTCAACAGCTTCTGTTGGGACTGCTTCATAATTTTCACTGTGGTTCTCTTTTTTCCATGGATGACCTCTCAGTTACATTTAGAATTATCTCTGCTCCATTCAAATGGTTAGAATTTAAAAATGAATTAATCATAACCAATAAATTAATTTACAGGTGAAGGCATAAAAATTGAAAATGTTAACTCATAAAATGATCAAGTGGCGAATTTGCATATAGGCTTTTTACCTTTTCTTAATCTTACTCTAAATTGATTTAAAGAAATAAGAGGTTCAGGTTAGAATTACAATCTATTGTAGTGCTGTTAGAGAACGCCTTATCCAACTGCGCTAGCACAAATTCTGTTGCATAGCATGTTCATAACATAGTGGGTGGCAAAAAAGAAATTGGAGACAGCACAAAAATTTATTTATATCATACAGAAAGCCACATAAATACTTCATGAATATGCAACATCAATTTAAAATTTGCGATAAAAATTACAAATTGTTGAAACCCTGTATTTATATTTTCATGTGCTGCAATAGTAACCATTATTTTTATAACATGCGTTGGTCCCATTATGTTCATTTTTCGGTTATTCGACATAGTTCAGTACTCTTAATTGACATACGTAACTTCCATTTTCCCTCTTGCATTTGGAATTACAATTTGTGAAACTTGCATTCCATATTTTTATACTTTCCGATTTACCGAAGGTATAGGTAGTAAGGAAAGATAGGTGATGAGGCTAAATATCGAACTTGGGAATTTCGCTTCCCTGAATCCGGAAAAGTGATTTTTGGAGTGATGTTCGCAGCTGTCCCTCCAACTTGAACCTGGAGTAAAAATAAACAACATCGGCCGGTAAAGAAAAGAGTTATTGGCTGTCAAAATATTGATTTGATTATAACTAGCTAAATGTTAACTTTAGCACTATCTATAGGTATATTGTCTGAAAGTGTTTTAAATTTGCAACATGATTTTCCAATTACATTCCTTCTAGAGCTAATGGATTGGTAGATATGTACTGCCACCAGGGGCGCATTAACACATGTGGAGGCCTTGAGGCTGCTAAAAAATAGAGGCCCCTTTCAAATTTTTTAAAAACAAATTTAATATAATAAATTTTGGGGGCCACCACAAGATTTCATCTTTTTTAAATAGAACTGGTCGCATGATTGTCTTTATTTATTTGCGCGGTCCAATTCAAATTCGAAGCAGCACTATTTAAAAATTTTAATTTTGTGGAGCCCCTTAATGTGTGGAGGCCCAGGGGCCATGGCCCCATCGGCCCTGCCTATAATACGCTCCTGCAAAATACTCACCAGAACACGAATGCGGATTTACGGATGGTCTTTATGAGCTGCAGTCCAGGGCCCCGTCCAATCAAAAAGCCCCTTCGCTCGTGGACACCGTGAACTTATACAGTCTGAATATCCACGTATCAAGACTTTGGTTAATTGGGTAGGCCCCCAAACAGTGTTAGCCCAGGTCAGCTAAAGTTCGCGGTCCGCCCCTGGACTCTACAACACGCTGACAATCGAAATTGACAATATAAACTTCATAGGAAGGTTATCGATATAAATATTTAAACTGACGTTGAACGTCATAGAAATTTTAAAAAAATCGGTAAGGGTTCGCACCGTACAACTTTTTAAATTAATTTTACATATTAAATAAATCGTTGCGGTTTCGGATCGCAAAACTTGTTTACTATATTAGGCATATAAAATAAATCGGTGCCTTAAATTCGCACCCCATAATCGACCGTCTACGGGTTACCATATCGCCGCTAACACTTCTCATTCCAGACTACTTTGAATAGACAACTGTTTGTATGACATGTAACATGCATGTAACATTGACAGTATACACATCTATTGAACACAGTCGACACAATTGTCTCCGGCTCTGGGATTTGAACCCACGACCCCCTGATCAATAACCAAAGTGTTAACCGGTTGAGCTACCAAGTCGGACTTCATATAATTTATATTAAACTTCACAATTTAGGTATTAAGTTCGTTTAATATTACAATTCTATGATTTAAATTTCATTTATTTGTTTTAAAAATGCTGAAGACTTGTTCGTAGACTTGGTTGTCGAGTTGGGAACTCGCTTGGCGTTGAGGCCGTGACGGGCAAGATTTATTGCAAAAGGGAGATATAAAACATTTTGAAAAAAGAGTTCTTTATTACCTCAAAACATATTTGAGGTGGTCCTGGTGTAGTGAGTGAGAGCTGGTACTTCTGGTTTGTCGAATGGCTTCGTCAGTTAGCAACTGTACTGGTTGAGCTGATCAGGTTAACTGATTCGTAATATTGACCAGTGGATACTGATAATCGATTAACGATCGTTATTCTATTTATATTTCCTATTGTCTTTATAAGAGCGTTGATAGGACATCGTATGCGGCCTTTGTTAGTAATTGATCGTTCGTAATCCACATAACCATTGCATTCCTTATTGTTATTAGATTGTCTCAATGTTCTTAATTAATCATTTATATTTTATGCTTCCTTGGCGCAAGCACTGTGTTAGTATTTTCGTATTACGCAAATCATATGTGTGAATGAAGAACATTGTTTTATCAACACTGAGCGTACGTGCATTAGTCGACACCAAATGCTGAAAATGTAATTACCTAAGATCAGGGTACCGTTATTGACATTGCCAAACTGCTGATGTTTATGAAACATACGGGAATGTTCAATTAATAAGTAAATAAAATGATTTCTGAAATTACTATGAATCTGTACAACGGAGATAAGTCACTTCGTAACAGTATCTTGAATGGCATTAAGTTCGTTGGTCAATTTCGGGCAATTAAATAACTGCCTACAATATAATGTCATTCAAAAACAGGTTTGAATGCAATTCACTATTCACTACTTTTAATTAGAATATATAAATAAATCGGTACGGATTCGCACCGCACAACTTTCCGACCAAATATACAATAGGATTTCGTAGAACTCGTTGATCGTAAAAGTAAATTTGATCGGAGAGTAGAAATTGCCCAGATATGTCCTGATATCATAATAGAATTAATCTCATTTCTACCTTCCGATCAAAATTACTTTTGCGATCGACAAGTTCTACGAAATCGTAGTGTATTTGGTCGGAAAGTAGTGCGGTGCGAATTCGTAGGTACCGATTTATTATTTATACTCGTATTTATTTCTTATTTTCGAGTTATTTCACTACATGATAATTTGGCATTGGATTTGGTTGCTGACGTTTAACGTCAATTCCAATATTTGTAATGATAACCGATCAATGAAGTTTATATTGTCAATTCCGAGTGTTCCGAGCGAACACTGTTTGGGTGCGCACCCAATTAACCAAATTCTGGATACTTGTATATACAGACTGTATACGTTCACGGTGACCGCGAGCGAAAGGGCCCTTTGATTGAACGGGCCCCTCGTCTGCGGCCCCTAAAGACCATGCCTAAATCCGCCTGTGCATTCCCGTATTCCATTCTTGTACTGGTGATTGTTATTCATTGTGCATGGTTTGAAATTGTTTCTAATTTTTAATTTTAATTAAATTACAAACCATGCTTTCTACGAGACATGTAGATAATTCGAATCTCCACCAGAACGTATTCTTTGTTTTCCACCTATACTATTTAAATTTATGTTTTGACATACAAGTAAAATGCCCTTTTACAAGCCGATCGTATTTATTTTAACACCAGGTTCAGAGTAGATGGACAGCTGCCCAGATACCAAATTTCATCCCGATATGTTGTTTGGTTTGCCAGCAATGCACACAAACACACACACACACACACACACACACACACGCACGCACACACACACACACACACACACACACACGCACGCACGCGCTCGCCTTCGGTATGTGGCAGAAAAGTAAAAAGATATAAAATTTTATGAATATATCTAAGTCCGAATCAAACTTCTATGACAAATTTATATAAAATTGGTAATAAATTCCTGTTCCAATCAAATTGTTGCAATTGAAAATAACCCATTGTGTCACTGACCACTGCTTATAATTTGTTGTGGATATTTTGTGTCACACTGGGTAGTCGATTCTTAATCACATCACAGTGCCATATGTAAATCCAACTGCTCGAATTTTAGTTGTAAGTGCTCAGAAAATGCTTCAAATATGATGGAATGGCATGTTCCTTCTCCTCGATGAAACCCAATATTTTATTAATTCTTCACTTTCAATGGACAACTAAAACATGTATTTAGTTAAGTACTGATTTTTGCTTGAATACAAAATCATTATGTGGCACAGTCTAAAGATTAGGTGACGACACTTGGACTGTACATTAGAATTAAAATAGCTAAAAAATACTATGGAGGAATAAATCGATACGGGTTCGCACCACACAATTTTCAGACCATTTACTGGACTTGCTAAAGTAAAAATTGTATATACAGAAATTAAGTGGTATCAAAATGACCATATCCAATTGGCGATCAAAATCAGTTCATGACAGATGAATTTTATAGAGTTTAGTACAAGGCTGGAAATTTGAGAGGAGAAACGTGCCGTTTAATTTTTAGTACTTTTTGAATTACAATAATCCAACACATATAAGGGCGCAGAGAGTTTTATCTGACAAATTAAAACTTAAGTTCTTCTTGCTATGTATACTCGGGGACATACTCTATTTGGAATTGTTTATAATAGATAAGAACGAAGAGTTGCTGTAATTTTTTTGACTTTGAGAAACTCACTTTTGCATCATTTTGATAATAATTTTTAGATAGTGATGTTAAGTTGTTGCAATTGAATGAAATCCGCTATTTTCCTTTCATATTAGCAACCGAAAAAAATCGGTTAACACTGCTCTCAATTCACATTCTGGATGCTTTGTCGTTATATAGGTATGTCGTATATCTCAACTCTTACCTTACTTCCCTTTGACAACTAATTTTCTCTTGTTGGGAACTTGCCAAATCTACTTGAATTATCCAACTGACCCGAATAACGACCGAAACTAGAAGCAATTCCACAATCACACGATCTTTTTACTTTCCGACTTACCGAAGGTATAGTAAGGAAAGTTATGTTATATCGGTCAAAATTTCGCAGATTGGTTTAGAAAGTAATGTTTTCATGAAATGTCTTACAAGTCGAGATTTTGACTTATCTCTACAAAACCATGACCGCCGAAGTCGGAGTCAGAATTGTATTTTTAATTTTTAGATCTATTGGGGAAGAAGAAGTGATGGCATGTAATAGCTAATGCAGTTGAAGATAATTCACATCGCAAGTTTAAACTTGTAATGTGAAGTATCTTCAACTGCATTCGTTATCTTAATGTTTAATTATTCTTAGATTGCAGGGCTGGTATTTTATTATTTATTATAACTCGACGGGAAAGTCGGCGAGAAGTATACGAAATTATTGTCTATTTGTCTATTACATGTCAGACCGTATAGACAAAACACATTAGCGAAAAGTTTTAGCCGTGTCTGCACCCCCTCCTATGGTTTCATATTCGCTTCTTTTCGCCTGGTTGAGCCAGCTACAATTGTGACCATGGAAATGTATATAAACAGAGTAAAACATTTTTGCTCGTTATGTTTCCTCCTAACGATCTGGCAAGTTCTAGACAGGAATGTCACTACACCTCTCGCCGACTTTAAAATAAATTCCGTACCGATTTATTTTATATGTAAAATTAATTAAAAAAAATATGCGTTGTAATTCCAATAATATATATAGCTCAGGCCCGTAGCTAGGATATTTTTCGGGGGGCTGTTCGGTATTTTGAATAATACTTGGGATAAATGTAATATAAATTTATATACAAAATGAAAAAATTGCGATTTTAAAATTTGAAAAAAAAGCGATAATGCTTGCGTTTGGGTGGTGCTTGAACACTCCAAAACCCCCCCTGGCTAGTTCTATGAAATTTATATTGTTAATTCCGAGTGTCGTTGGAGAATCACAGGCGGACCATTAACTTTAGCCGCCCTGGGCGAATACACTGTTTAGGTGCGTACCCAATTAACCAAAGTCTGGATGCTTGATGGATATATAGACTGTATAAGTTCACGGCGGCGGCCGGCTGTAGCTCGCACATAACGACCATGCCTAAATCCGTCTCTGCACGCCTATATTCTGGTGCTTGT
Organism: Liometoxenus newtonarum; assembly: GCA_030264535.1. Classification (NCBI taxonomy): domain Eukaryota; kingdom Metazoa; phylum Arthropoda; class Insecta; order Coleoptera; family Staphylinidae; genus Liometoxenus; species Liometoxenus newtonarum. Next base: position 1,488 of record JARJEB010009698.1, on the reverse strand, counting down.
TATTCTGGCCGTTCATTGTTTGAGATTGTTAGTAATTTGAAACTTTAGGAGATAATATCTTACAAATTATGCATCCTACGAAAAAACAGAAGAACGTATTTTTATTTGCAACTTTAAGTAAATTTTTGTTTTGACATTCAAGTAAAGTGACCTTCTTTACTGTCCAATTTTGTTTCTATTTATTCCAGGTTCCAATGAGAAGGACAGATGCCCTGATACCAAACCAAACCAAATCAAATCAAACCAAACCAAACCAAACCAAACCAAACCAAATTTTATCCCGATCCGTTCTTTGTTTGTCAGAAATTTTTGCTAACTTACCATACACATGATTTGTGAGAGAAACAGATGAGCAGACATATACGTGTATATGGCTGCAATAATCAAATATTGGGAGATATCGAGTTATAATTTACACAAAACTGAAAAAATAGAAAAGCAAGAAGGAAATCAAACAAAAAAGGAAAATACTATATTCGCACCTTGGCCCTAGACTACATAGTAAGAAACATCGACAAAATGGGTACAATTCGAAACACAGCACACACAGCCGACATGACAATCATGCTACTACAACCACAACTACACAACGGGTCCTAAGGGAAACCCTACCGGAAATAATAAAAGAAGGAAAGAAAATAAGCCTTGAAATAAACACAAACAAGACAAATATCATGACTGCAATCAAAGAAGGACAGGAAAGGGAGATGAAACTTGGGGACAACACATATGAATGACTCACAGATTCCAGGTATCTAGGGTCTAGGGGTAACTATAAATAAGGAAGGAAGAAACGACAGAAAAACAAACGAAAAGATCTCGAAAAGATACTAGCCAGCAAGCAGGGCATACCATGCATACATACGACTCTAGAAAGCAAACAACTAAAAAAAGAAACAAGAATCATAATATGCAAGACGTTAATAAGAGCAATTACCACATACAATGCGTAGAGACGAAAACAAACTAAAAATCCTCGAAAGGAAGGTAATGAGGACCATATTAGGACCAAACAAGATGGAACATGGAACTTACAGAAGAAAAACAAATAAGGAAATACCAGAAGAGCTAAGAGAAGAAACAATAACAAAAATAATAAAACAGCAGAGAATAAGGTGGCTGGGGCACATATGAAGGAAAAATGAAATGAAAAAGAAGTGCGGTGCGTATCCGTACCGATTTATGTTTTGTGTGGGTGAAAATCGACTTTTTGTGTGCACAAAATTCCGGGAAAACCAAGCTAGGGATCGGTATGAAATTTTGCACGTTGATAAATATCCATCCTGTGATCACTTGGCATGTAGATGAACAAAATCGGTCGGTAAAGAAGGGCACTAGGTAAATGTCAAAACAAAAATTTGAGAATAACGGCCAAACAAAAAATACGGTCTTATAGGGAGAGGAAAATTTTCCATTTTAACATCTATAAATTTTTCTCGTACGATGCATAATTTGTGAGATATTAATTCCTAAAATGTCAAATTTTTG
>JARJEB010009688.1:0-12919 GCA_030264535.1 Liometoxenus newtonarum | reverse complement strand
CCCCCCCCCCCCCCCCCCCCCCCGCCACTGGAGGAAAAAAACTAAAATTTTCATGTAACTATTTTTTTTTTTAGATGTTTTGAGAAAATTCTGTGAATATCAAAATGTTCATAGTCATAAGCAGCATGATGTTGCATTGTTGTTTACGCGCGATGTCATCTGCAAGAACGCTTCCGTGGATAGTAGCGACTGCAGGACGCTAGGTGTGGCCGAGGTCGGTTCGATGTGCTCGCCCACGTCCAGTTGTGCGATCATTCGGGACAAAGGATTATCTACATCGTATACGATTGCACATGAGCTTGGACACGTGCTCAGGTATTACTTAAGATTAGTTGTGCTATATGCTAAAAGAGAACTATAAACTCAGAGTTAATTATTATGACTCTCTCACAAATTCAAACGTCACAATAAATTGAGTTGAGAGATAAGAAATATGTTGAGAAAAATCAGTCAACTTTGATTGAGGAACGAGTGTGGCCCTTTTAGCACCCGTTTGCACCTGGTGTAAACGCCATAACCTAAACATTTAAAATCATATGAATTACTCTCACGATGGTCGATGATCGTGTGAATAATTACAACGTTATTCTCACGTTCAACGCCGCGCGTGTGCATTTTTCACACAATGACACACTTTTAGTAGATATGATTCGCGGGTTCTGGGACACCTGCCATTCTGCGACCGCAGCGCCACCTAGCGGCGAGGATGCAAACTAACGTTCGAAAATAGAAAAATGACGCCTCCTAGCGGCAAAGAGGCGAACTAAAGGTTGAAAATTGAAAAATGGCGCCACCTGGTGGTGAAGACGTAAACCATAGATTTGAAAATAGTGCTATTCAAAATTTGACTGTAGGAAACTGTAAATTTCGAAATGCCCGATTGTGAAATTGGACGTGTAAATCATAGGTGGAGAAATGGTGCTATTCAGAATTTGAAAAATTGTCAATTTCGATTAGTTAGTTTGCATCCTCGCCTCTAGGTGGCGCTGCGGTGTGCAGGATGGCAGGTGTGCCAGAACCCGCGAATCATATCTACTACTTTTCTATTTTATGTTTTGTTTTGTTTTGTTAAAAACTAATCAATTTTGTTCCCCATTGTTTTTAGTATGCCGCATGATAATGATATAAAGTGTCAAGTAATCAACAAGGGCACGACGCCAAACAAAATAATGGCGAAGTCTTTGCACAACGACACGCAACCGTGGCATTGGTCCCAGTGTTCCAAACACTATCTCACTGAGTTCTTAAAGTAAGTTGTTGTGCTTATTTTCTTTGACACTTTTTTCTTCTTCTTCTTCTTGTTTCGACCGCACTTGTTGCGTATTTACCTACCATTCTTATACATTCTAATCGACACAAATCCGTACCAGTTCTCCTGGATCACGTTGTCTTGTAGATGAACCATTAAAGGATCACATCACCGGGAATCCATTGAGTCCACATGCATCCTTGCTACCCGGCCAAAAGTTCCAAGTGGATCGCCAATGTGAATTGGAGTTCGGTACCGGCTCCAGACTCTGCTCATTTATGGTAAGTCTCTAACTGAAAACTCAGTCTTTGTTTCTTTTTTTGTTTGCTAAGACAAGTTACTAAATGTGCAGCCTGAATGTTCAACCTTGTGGTGTACGCATGCGTACGACACGATTGAATCCTCCGGATGCACCACTCAATACATGCCGTGGGCTGATGGTACGCCATGCGATAGGAATCGTAAGATGTGTTTGCAAGGGAAGTGCACGTATCGAAATAACTTTCAACCGGTTTCGGGTGGCTGGGGTACGTGGAAAGCAAGTGGGACATGTTCGCGAACTTGCGGCGGTGGTATCATGATGTACATTAGGGAATGCAATAGTCCGACGCCGGCTTATGGTGGGCCGTATTGCACGGGCGGCAGCCGGTACTACGAATCCTGCAATACTCAGTCATGCGCCCAGAATACACCGGACTTCAGGGAGATGCAATGTGCCCAATTTAACGGAAACAATAAAGGGTTACAAGGACTCAATGACAATGTCCGATGGGTACCGAAATATGGTACTAGTAAGTATTCTTTTTATCCCACCGTTATGCCAATGATATGGATGAATTTGATGTCGCTAGATCCAGAAGACGCCTGCAAACTTTATTGCCGCGTCGATAGGTCTTTCTCTTACTATTTGTTGGAGAACAAAGTGTTGGATGGTACCAAATGTGGCTTGAATAGTTTCGATATTTGCGTTAATGGTGTGTGCATGGAAGCCGGATGCGATAATAAGTTAGGCTCCAATGTCACGTTAGACGATTGTGGGAATTGCGGCGGGGACAATAGCCAATGCCATTTGGTCACTGGCTTCTACAATAACTCCGTGTACGGCTACAACCATGTGGTACTCATTCCCAAAGGCAGTTCTAACATTGTCATTCGCCAAAATGGACAGGAGATGGGCAGTATTGATGAGAACTATTTGGCTTTGAAAGAAGCACCTATCAGGTAATAGTTTTATTTAATGTTTCGGCCCTTGCTCTATCCACTAAGCTACCGAGATCTAGGCATTAATCTAGAACATTACTCTTCGAAAACTATTGAAGCTGCATATACCTACATAGGCCTCCTCTAGTTTTTCCCCCCGCTGTTTTCGGTTGTCTCTCTTTTTATGTCGTCGCTCCATCTCGTGGGTGGTCTTCCTCTGTTTCTCTTCTTCGCTTTAGATAAATAACTAGTAAACTTTTTAGTGACTACATGTATAAAAAACGACGTAGTGGTCCCGAGTACCTTCTCAATGGTAACAGTGTCATTTCCGGATACTCTAAAGACATCATCTACGGAGGACTGACTTTCAGATATAGCGGCAGTAAGAATACAGATGAATCCATCATAACACCACGAAACGCAAAACTGACCAAAGACGTACTCGTCGAGGTGTTGCAAGTGGGTAATCTCACCTTACCTAACATTACCTATAGCTATACGATTGGTAAATCCGAAGCACCTAACTACAGTTGGGAGAGATACAAAGACGGATGGACAGCGTGCGATTCGATATGTCGCGGGTATCGCTATCCGTTTACCAAGTGCAAAGACATGTCCTTGCACATCCAAGTTGATGATAGTTACTGTGCTGCCATTGAACGGGGCTCTCCGGTGGTGTGCCATACTCATTGTGAACTTGAATGGAGGGTAGCGTCAAGGGGACAGTGTTCAGCTTACTGTGGCCCAGGGTAAGAAGATATCAATTGTTCTGCCCCAAAACTTGTGAATTAATTTTACTTTGTCTTTCAAGTTGGAGAACTTTAACTTACCAATGTGTCAAAGTAAACATTATTGATCAAAAACTGCAAATAGTTGATGAGAAACACTGCCGTGGGCAACCTTCCCCGGAATTACGTGAACGATGTGAAGGTGCTTGTGAGTCTATACATTGGGAGTATCAAGAATGGTCTCAATGTACGAAAGCTTGCGGGGGTGGGTATCAGGAGCGACGCGCCATTTGCGTTGACAATCAGGACAACATTCTGGACGATTCCTACTGCTCCCGGCATGAAAAACATGCTAAACAACTGTGTAACAATGAGAAATGTCCTAGTTGGTTCTATCAGGAGTGGTCTTCAGTAAGTGTTGTGTAAACACGCAACTGTGAGCGAGGTTTTATTTAGTTTTGTATTTTTGCTTTCAGTGTTCGGTCTCCTGTGGAACTGGAATTCGCCGGCGGCAATCGTCTTGTCGTCGCGGCGACCAGATAGTCTCCCGTCAATATTGCGACAGTCACAGCATGCAACCAACCGAGGAATCTTGTTCACTCGCCGAGTGTGTTTTGGATGCAATTTGGATGAAGGGTGATTGGAATGATTGCAATGGACATTGCGGTGCAACATATCAGCAAAGATTGGTGACTTGTATGGATGCATACACTCTGGAGCGATTTCCAGATGAACATTGTCGCAGCATCGCGAAACCCAATGAATCTCGGAGTTGCAGATTGTTGTCTTGTGAGTACGAATGGAGAACGGGTGATTGGAGCAAGTGTTCGGAGAAATGCGGGCGGGGGAAACAATCGCGGCAGGTCCGTTGCATACCGAAAGATGCCACCGACACTTTGCCACTGCCACCAGGATCTGATCCAGAAAGCTATTGTGATGGGCATAGTAGACCAGTAAACGTAACTAGTTGTGAAGGAGTTGATTGTGCGAGGAAGCAATTGTGGAATGATTGGAAATATGAATGGGTCGTCGAAAAGTTCCAAGAGTGTTCAACGTCATGTGGTACTGGTGAGAGAAATCGTTCGGTCATCTGTCGTGTATCCATTAACGGGACAAGTCATAAAGTGGTCGATCAACGTTGTAACCATCTCCCCTTCAAACCGCCAAGCAGAAAACCGTGTAAACGCTTCCATTGCGCGTTCGTGTGGATGGAAAGCAATTGGTCTCCGTGTTCATCCACTTGCGGGCGCGGTATACGAAAACGCAACGTCACTTGCTACAAAGTCAATCGTTCCCATCCGAATCATAATCGATTGCGGCAACGCAACGGAAAACATTCGGATCTCCTCTATCCTGTTGTTTACGACGAGAACCGACCCTCTGATTACTGCCCGCAGTATGCAAAAACGCATTCGGAGGAAATCTGCAATGAAATGGATTGCAACGATGAGTATCATTGGAAGAAGTCAGCGTGGCGGCCGTGTCGACAATCATGTGGTATGGAGCGTCAAAGACGCAGGGTGTACTGTGTGAATAGAAGAGATAAGAGGGTGCGAGATGATTTTTGTTTGAATCTAGGACGACAGAAACCACGGAGGCGTCGCAAATGTAACAATCTGCCTTGTTTGAACGACTATCCAAAGAACTGCAGGGAAGTGAAGACGATGAACAAATCGCGAGGGAATGATGACTATCAATTAATAGTGCATAATGTTGTTGTGAAAATTTATTGCTACAAAATGGATACTGCTTATCCGGAGGAGTATATTACTCTACCACCCGGCTCTTCGAATTATGCGGAATTTTATGGCAAGAAGTTGCGGTCACATGTTACTCACTGTCCGACGACACGGGAAACAACAACAGGCAGCGAGAATGATTCTGATTATGAGACTATGGGTGGTAATGCTGAGAAGACTGAATTTTGGAAAGTCCGTATTGATATTGTTGCTATGAAAATTATTGGTGAGTCTTTGAGCAATGAAAACAAGTCGCAAATTTTAAATCATTTGTTTGTTTTTTTTTTTGGTAGCTGATGATTTTACATTTTCGAAAAATCAAAATGACACTGAAAATCGTATACTGTACGGGACAGCAGGGGATTGCTTCTCGGCAATTCGCGGATGTGTACGTGGCAGTTTTAAGATCGATCTTTCCGGCACTTCTTTCCGCTTATCACCAAATGTCTCGTGGATTGCGTACGGACAAAATCCTACCAGAAGGATAATTCAATCAAATGTAAGAGTGTGTTCTCTCTTTCTATGTTTTCTTCGCAGTGTCGCTCTATTTATTCGTTTTCATTATAGAAGCATAAAATAATTGGTCAATGTGGAGGAAATTGTGGTGGTTGTATACCCAATCCGAAAATCGGGCTAAAAGTTGAAGTAACATGAAATTTTCGATTTTTGAAAAACCGTCGGAGGAACAATCAAAGTTGTAAGTAAAGCGCGAAAGAAAACAACAACAGCTACCTCAACAAAAAAGAAAGTAGCGCAACTCTCTCTCTCTCTCTCTCTCTCTCTTTCTCTAAGTGCCATGTAAACAAGTAAACTGCCAAAAATGACATTCAAACGTCAATGTCAAACAATCAAAGAAAGCAACAAAAATGGATGATGAACGAACGCTTCAGAATATACGCTTTAACTATTTTTTTTTTATATATTTAGAAAGAGAAATGCACTAAACTGCCATGGTAACTATATACATATTTTCGACGTTTTTTCGAACGAAGAAAAAATGATTTAGAATTTAATATTTATCTACAAAATGTCAGTCAAGAAAATATGTCAACTGATTCGATGCGCACGAATGAACATTTATTTTATGTCGTTTTCGACTTATATGCACTCGGGTCGTTTTTTTTGCACTGAGTGCAGGTCTGAATCACTGAGTGTTTGATTTATAATTTAATGTTGCTCTTACAGCCTACAGGAGTACCTATCGAATGTTCCAGTGCATGCAGTCAATTGCACTAAGTTCAAAAATTTCTGTCCCGTCTCTAGAGAAAGTGTTGAGTTCAGTGCACACTGTGCCCACCACTTCCACTCCACTTCCACTTCACTTCCACTCCACTTCCACTCTAAAAGCCACCACCGCCGTATTCCTGTGCTTTAAACCAAAAATACAAGATGGCTTGGGAACTGTGTCTTACTAGCTTTACTATTCCGTTTGACAGTGCCCACCAAACAGTTGGTTTTGGACTAGTTTAATGACCATAGCATTGACAGGTCAACGTCAAATAATCTGTTGGTTCAAATATGCTTGACTGCAATTTTTAATGATCCTGTGCGTGCACTTACCTCCACTTGCCGAATTCAATTCTGCCCGAGTGCATATAAGTGGAAAACGCCTTTACTTTTAAGATAAGTGGTTCATAGTTGAACCAAAAATTGCGGGGAAAAGAAAACAAACAAAACAATACGAATAAGTGTCACACTGCAAAATAGAGCTAGTCAGAACAACTGAGCCCTTAGAACAGCGATGGCGAACCTTTATGACAAGTGGGTCAAAATTACCAACCAGTGGGTCAGGCAGGGCCGATTTTTATTGGTGGCCAAGAAAAAAAAAAGCTCTCAAGTCTCAATAAAGCGAGCGCATCGCAGGTGTGATGTGAGGTGACCAAAAACAAAAAAAGCTTATCATATTTTCCTTCTCTCCTAATCCGTGCGTCACTTAAAATACCTAAGTGGGTCAGTGGGTGACCCGTGGGTCATAGGTTCGCCATCGATACCTTAGAACATTCGACACGCGTCCGCTGTGCTACAGATCGGATCCTAATGTGTGCCAACCAGCAACCATTTTTAAAGGGTCTTGACAGCATCCTGACCAGCCCTATCTATTGTATGTATGAGCATCCTGACAAGCCCTATCTATTGTATGTATGTATCTACATTTGTATTTATGAGAACCGTACTTCCGGTGTTGTTTTTTTTTTATTAATATAGGGTGGGCAAAACTTGTTTTAAAGTTTTGCTCCCCAATAAAGAAGTATTTGCTCTCTATTAAGTTAAAATGTAAAAAAAAGTGCTTTAATTTTCATGTCTGCCATTTCGCAATTAATTAATTTTTACGTAACAGTGTACAATTAATAATTTATAAAAGAACTTATAAAAATATAAGAACAGTTAAATGAAATTCCACAAAATCGAAGTGCAAACAAGAACGGAAACGTAAATGTAGAGACGAAAAAAAAAAGTCGGTAAAGTTTTCAAGTTTGGAAAGTTCAATTTTTGTTAGTTAGTAAGTTTACATTTTCGACGGATCTCCATTAATCTCACCTCACTTAGTCCGAAAAATGTATCCAGCCAGTCGGTCGGTAAATTAGGACACTACATGAATGTCAAAACATAAATTTGCGCAAAAATTGCATATAGGAAAAAACAAAAAAATTTATTCATTCTTGTAGCGCTTTCAATTCTCTACATTTCAATTCCTATAACATTTTTTTCGTAGAATATATAGTTTGTCAGATATTAATTTTCAAAATTTGAAATGACTCACAGTCCAAGCGCAACTAACGCCTGTTCCTATGGAGACGGTCTAACATTAGGCTTGTTCCAACAATGCACCAAACTAGTTCCGAACTGTACGACGCATGAGCAGTTGTAAAAATGCAACGTTTTCTAAAATATGCTCATGCGTCGGACAGTTCGGAAAATAGTTTGCTGCTTCGTTGGAACAAACCTATAATAAACACTCAAAATTGACAAACAAAATGCCGCCTGAAGCAGATGAAAGTCATATATAATTATGAAACAAACTTATTAATGAAATATGCAATATACAGAGTGTTTCAGCAATTGGGTGCATGGTCGCAAAGTTGTGCTGTGTCACGATTAATTTTTTTTTGGCAGCATATGTGGGAGATACCTACACAAACACGAAACAAATAAAGCAAAAAAAAATTCTACGTTTAAAGCATTTTATAAATATTATTATGTTGTTTTACACATAATTAAAAAAAAAGAAACAAGTATTACATCACATGTACGAATAATATTAATATAATCTTATACAAGTTTTGCAGCAACATTTTAACATAAACAATCACACATATATCATAAACGCATACATTAATTAAATTACGAACACATTTTCAAACAAATTCACAAGCCTAATTATAGAACGAACGAACGAACGAACATAAGAATGATTAATATCAAAATAATTGCGGCGAATATGCAAATTAGAATTAAAAATAATTATTTACTTTTTACGTAATAGTTCATACTGGCTGTTTCTAGAATCGAATTTTCTATTTCTTTTTCTTAAAACGGCAAGTATTGGTATTGTAGTAATGCAATAATATAGGAGGCATTAATAATTAAAATAGTAGGTAGTTTGTATAAATATCACAGCACAACACCATCGTCCTAGTCAATAGTCAGTGTGAATGCGCACTTTGCGAACTTAGAAAGTGGGAATTCTAGCCTTCGACATCATATACTGTTTCAGATCCTCATCCTGTGGCAAATACGTTTTCTCCTTTACAGGTGTGCCATCCAAATGAACTTTGACGACCATGGGTCCTGTCAATGGTGGTGAATCACCTGCGACCATGTCATCCTCATTCGAATCATGACCGTATTGTTGATATTGGTTGAGTCCATTTTGCGTTTGGACGTAACCACCACCACCACCTTTTGGGCTGACGTATTGCGATGGACCGCTTGAGAGAATGAAACCCTTAGGTGGCGGTAAGCGATAGACGACGGTTTCGATTCTTGCTGATGCTTGACTTTGATAGTCCGCGGTGGCGGGGGCGGCGGCGACATTGTTTCCGGTCTTCCATGCGGTGGATTGATCGTCTTCGTACGAATTTGGTTTCGGTGTGGTCGATCTTCTATCGAAGGCGGCGACACGCTGTTTTTTTTTCTCCATTTCAATCATATCATGACCTTCCATCATTGAATCCCAAACTGGAAATGAAATACGCAAGTAAGTACGTATGTACAAAAGATCAAGGTGAGTTCCGGTTTTTATACGTGCATTTTTATGTGATGTGGTTGTTTGCAACAGGATAGTCAGTCAGTCAGTCAATGGCGTAGCTATCAAAGGGCAATGTGCGAAAATGTTGAAATAATGATTTTGCATCGGGGCCAGTTTAACCTATCTACGCCACTGACTGGTCTGGTCTGGTCTGGTCTGGTCTGGTTTGCGATGAATGATGTATCATTTTTTTCTCAAGGCAACAAATTCACTATTTAACATTGAAATGTAATGATGGAATAAGGTTGTCTTCTTGCCTTGCGATTATACTTGAGTTACTTTATAAACGTAAAAAGGTTAATGCGGAGAAAGGTCAAAAGTGATTTAGTAAGTAACTTGAGTTAGGTATTGTTACTTACTGAGTGTATGAGCACCACGTTGATACGGATCCATTGTGTCAAGATGATCCTCGGGCATGTCTTTTAGCTTGCCGAGGCCGAACTTTAAGAGTTCGCGATTGCAATCATTCATGTTGTTGAACTCGCAAAAGTCTTCCACTTGATTCGCAAACATCGAATAAAGATAAGACATCTATAACAATAACGCATTTAGAAATTAAGTACCTATGTCTCAAAATGAGGATCGAAACCGCAAAAATGTTTTCTTTCCATTCTTTTTATACCTATAAACATTCCGTTATTGACATTTTTCAATATTTTACCTACTCGCACAATACGTGACATTGACATTTGTTATTTTATTTATTAGATACTTGTTTCGTTTGCGAAAGTTTAAAAGATTTCTCCATTTCTAAATTCTCGTAAAAATTTTACTCACCTTTTCATCTTTGCTCAAATATTCCCACATCGGAATGGCCGCCGATTGCGTTTCGTCGATCATAAATACAGCAGCACCCATGGCGACAAGTAGGCCACAGCAAATCGATTTGCGTTTTTGTTGCGTCGTATTCATTTTTTCTCTGCTTCTTCGTCTTCTTCTTCTTTCGATGATAACAACAAAACTTACAAGACGTGTTCGTCAAAAGTAGGTAGCACTCTTAATTTCCGTTTTTTTTTTATTTGTAACTTTACTTTAGTTGGTGTAGCAGCAGCGATTTCAATAATTAGTCACCAATGAATTAATTGAAAATGTTCTCAGTTAGAAATACTAAGTAACTAAGTACACTTAACTTGGTAAATGTGCGTGCGTCGCGTACAAACTTCGAACATGAAATGTTGATTGTTCCGAACTTGGCGCTTCTCTTTATACCTATCCACCTTTTCTTTCTCTCTTCTTCTTTCCCAATCCTAATATGACGTGTACAACTATCAACTACAACTTGCCTATTTTGTTGATTGAAATGAAGCACAAACTATGCATCGTTATACAAAGTGCTAGAGCAGAGAGGACAGGACACTTTCGAATTAATTATAATGAAGAACCGTTAAATAATATTGAAACTGAAACACTTTGTATGTTTGATGGAATCCCGAACAGTCGATGAGATGAAATGACGTCATTGAGGCAAACAAAATTAATAACAAATTTGTTGTGTTGTTATTTGCGGTTTGGATGAGATATTTAAAGTAATTTACGACGACTTTTCTTATTATTAAATTAATCGATTCCACAACGAAACGAAACGAAACCGACCAGCGACGACATTATATAAAATCGAACAAGACAAAAGGAACTCGAACTACTAAAACGTGATGAAATTTGGAAAAAGTGAAAATTGATGTGATTACTTGCCAAAAGTGTACAATACAGGCAATTTTTTTAACAATCTGAACTGGGTGCTCAAAGTACACCCTGGTACAGCGGCGCCGACTACGGGGGGGGCGAGGGGCTCCGGCCCCCTGAGCGCCAATATAACGGAATAAATACATATTTTAAAAGTTTAACTAACACATTCTAATTAAAATGATACGAAACACACCAGAAAAACATTTATTTTTACTTTGGAAAAATCGCATGTTTTTCTATACATATTGGGCATATGTCAGGGCGGATCGATTGAATGCCCCCCCCCCCCCCCTAAGGGCCGCTTTTTTATGAGGGAAGACCGCTTCTATCGCATTTATTTAATTTGTTTTTTTTTAACTAATTAAGGAGCCGCTATTCTTAAATCCCCCGGGCCGATTTCATAGTTCAATCCGCCCCTGGCATATATACTGGGTGTTAGATTAGGTCATTCTTTAATATTTTGAGTGTGTGACCTTTTGACCACAATTTAACAATTTAAATTGATGTTTGAATTTTAACTAAGAATAAAATATAAGCATTTTTATTTTTACTTTTGCGTGGCATTTGAAATATTGAAATTATCAATTAAGTGACATGGCCAGCACCAGGCCATCACATTTTATCAAAATTTGAACTTTGATTTAAACACATCGTTATTTTATTTATCATTTTCTAAAAATATCGACCTCAATTTTTTATTTTTCATTGCAAACAAAATGTCACGATCACTATGATTTTTGATTGATTTTTTTATCGTAAATTTCTGCGTCTGTTTTTCTTTTCTAAGTATTTATTTTGGAAATTCCAACAAATTCTTCATCATCGCCATCATGCGCCAATTTTTTCTTTTTCACATATCGAATCCGGTTCTGTTTGTGTTTGTGATAAAAATGATAAATGTTAATTTTATTAATAAATGTGACTTGAATGCACAATTTTTGCAAGTACAACTTTTACTTTGTTTATACATTCCCATATCCATGGATGTTATACTTAATTGATGCGGCAATGTTGTGGTTTTTGCGGGGGCGAAACCGTGAAAAGATTGTCGCGACATTGTCGCATTTTATACACAAAACAATGAGGACGGACGACAACAACATTCCCCGAAAATTCCAAGCCTGCCGCGACACGTTTTTTTTTCAATTTTTTTTTTCGTTGTTCTGAGGAATAATTCGTTGTCGCCTGTTTGCAAGGAATGCGAAAGATATAGCGTCGCGGGGCGAGGCGCCAGGACCCGGATACACACGAAACCAGCAAGCACACTCTGTCGCGACTATCGCAAAATGTTTCATACGAATATCAGAGGCGGATTTAGGCATGGTCTTTATGGGTTGCTGCCCAATTAAAGGGCCCTTTCGTTTCCCCCCACCGTGAATTTGTACAGTTGTACGTTTCCGCTCGATGTCTGTGCGAAACAGCAAACAAAGCCCATCCGCTGTCACGTTCTTGAAACTCTTCACTTTTTCATTTCATTGTTCTTTGTTCAAAATTGTTCCTATAGAGTGTGTGAAACACTTGATTGTCACATTTCATCACCAAACCAAGTATGCAGACTTTTGTCAATTGGGTAGGCCCCCAAATAGTGTTAGCCCAGGCCCAGGGCCACTAAAGCTAACGGTCCACCCCTGAGAAATATGAATATGAATGCGAAGGCGAATTCCTCATCATTTTATAGATCTAAGGTCGAAATCTACGTAAACGCGCATCCAAAAAATGTCAACAATTTTCAAAAATATCAGCAAGTTTTATTTTGATAAAGATAAAATAACTTTGTTTCAAATTTTACAGTAAAATCGAACTTTGAATTCAGTTGTCTTTTTTTGCGTTCATCGTTTGAACAAAACAGGAAGCAAAATTTATCAGCTCCTCCGCACATCAACACCCTTGAACTTAATCGTTTTCCTTTAAAAAAGTATAAAATTACTTCCGACATGAACAATTATACGATTACTTATAGTATATTATTCAATGAGCCCATAATGCAGGCTATTATACGCGAGGGCAAGTTTACGCACGAGGCGGAGCGAAGCGAACGCCGAGTGTAGTAAAGCCCGAGCGTATTAAT
>JARJEB010009685.1:0-11089 GCA_030264535.1 Liometoxenus newtonarum | reverse complement strand
CATATAGATAAGTTAGATCGGTCACTTCAAATTTGTTAAATCTTGTGATCTTCGAAAATACGCGATCAATGTTATGAAATTGACAGAATTTCTCGGGTTCCCTCGGGTTCCTTCGATATCTTAGATCATATAGATAAGATGGATCGGTCACTTTAAATTCGTTAAATCTTGTTGAACTTTAATACGCTATCAATGTTATTTAATTGCAGTAATTTCTAAAAATCCATTACTCACGGTAGTGAGTATTGAAAATCCATTACTCCGGGTAGTGAGTTATAGGTACCATTAATCACTCAAAAAATGCTAATAATGACCATATAACTAAATAGGTGTAGAAAAAATAAATTACCTGCGGCATTTACAAATTGTTCGACAACAGCTTTTGACAATTTTTCGATTTTTTCATCATGGATAACATTTTCATAGCTGCCAAACGCATTTAGGATTTTAGTTGCAGAAGTGACCTATTTAAAAAATAATTAGTAAAATTCCAGGTTCTAAATAATAAACATTTTGTTGCTTTTCATTAATTCCAAGCAGGGCGTAACCAGAATTAGTGCTTGGGGGGGGGGGGGTGCAGTCGTAGGAAATAAATTATAAATAGTACAGCCAGCAGGAAGCTAATAATCAGTTAATTGTATTTATAAAACAAATCATAAATCAAATACTAGGATATTTCTGAATAACCTATATATAAAAAGTGGAAATTTTGGGGGGTGCAATTGCACCCTTGCACCCCCCATCGGTACGCTAGTGATTCCAAGTCCAAAGTTGAAAAGCAACAAAATCTTTATTAATAAATGTTTGTTACAATGCAATGCTTTTAAAATTAATAATAAATGAGTATCTACGTGATTGACGAAATCTTGGAGTTCATCATGTAGAATGAGATCAGTTAGTTTTTTGCCACGATCGCAGGCACGAATTGTTCGATCGTAGGCAACTCCATGGTTGGAATAATACATATCAATAAGTTGGGAAAGACTCGCCGCCGGATATGTATCTAACCATTTCCGTACTTCGATAGCCAAAATTAAACCTGAAAAAACATATAGAGAAAGTAAGAAGCGAATGTATAAAAAAAATAATGTAAAAAGTAAAGCGGAAATGCGCACAAATTATTTATGCTAAAACTTCGCAACTTTTTCTTGTTTCTTGTTTCATATATGAAAACTTAAAAGGTCGTTTCGATATTTTTCTTATTTTTATGTAGGTGTATGAAAGAAATTGCCAAAGAAAACTTTTCTTTTGTTTACGCCACGACGATACTTTGCATAAAGAAAAAATGAAAGTTTTGTGAATGTAATTTGTTACCAGAAATCGTTTTATATTGGAAGTTTTTGTTTTTTTCTATCTTATGTTATGAACATTTTACGCAAGAAAATTTGTGCTAGCGCAATCGTATAACACTGAACGTTTATATTCATAACGCAACAGTTTTGTTCATCTCATTCTATCTCGTTCTATGTTCTATGCTTTTACTAGCAATTGTTGTTTGGGTTGCATAGAGTTTAAGATTGTTCGAGAGCCTTTTTAACGCAACTAGTTGCGAAATATATAATATTAAAGTTTATCTATAATGTAAATTTATTTACAAAATCAAATAATTATAATGAATTTTCAATTGCCCTGTTTCAGTTGCATATGTATGATAGAAAGTAGCACTTATTCTGATTGTAAACTTCACAATTTGCATTTAATTAAGCGAATGTAGTGCATTTCTCGAATATTAAAACTTTGCTTATCTATTTGCACGGAAATCATAAGAACTTAAAGGCATATATTAATTTAAATAATGTTTGCACTTAAATGTTGCTCATTAAAAGGATAATATTAGGTCAATGTGATACTACATTCCGAATGAACATAAACAAATGAATGCAAATATGTAAATAAATTACAATTACATTAATTTGGACCAAATTAAGGCCTCAGCCAGCAAACAAGCAATTTGCTAGAGCTCGATCGATATATTTTCCAGGTCCAGGACGTATTTTTGTTTCAGGCCTAAGTATTACCTCATTCGGCCTTTACTTTATTTTATGGACTAAATAAATAAATGATTGACTCCCGAACGATATTTCATATTTATTTTCATGTCAGCTTACAAACTAAGAAACATATTTAAGTTTATATATTACAGTTATCCTTGAATAGACTGCTGTTCCCGATTCCTAACTCAAAGTCAAGTCAACTCAATAAAGATGACAATCTGAACTGTCACATCGTATTACTTGATGCTCACAGTATTACCTATTTAACAAAGTAATGTTCTTTTTGACCTTGCTGTTTCTTCCTTCGTTGTTCTCATGTTTCCATGATTTTTATATAATCACGTGGACGACTTCATGTTGTCCTTTAATGTCTCCCATTGGTAAATATAATTAATGTATTACTTCAATCAACGGTATTACGTGTTCACTGTTCAATTGCAAAAAGGATAATGAGCAAAAGGAAATAAACTTTTAATGAAATTGTATTCTACACTTTCAAATGGTTCTAGGAACATCAGGACGATTTATAAATGACTCAAACGCGTGCACATAGGTTGAGCAAGGATTAGTCGCTAGCTACGTGTTTTGATTATTATGTCTGCGGTCCTTTGGTAAGATATTTTATAGGTAAAACTTGTGAGTGGTATCGATTTTGCATGTCGAGTCGTGTAAATACGCGCTCAGCCTAAGATACTAGAGAGAGAGAGAGAGAGAGAGATACTATTTGTGAATTACAGAATAGTATGTAAAACAATTATTGTCGGAGAATTTCATTCGTAAACACTCCCTCGCAAAGGGAAATCGAACAGACGGAGTCAACAGCTTCAACTAGTACCTTGAGATTTTTCGGTCTAAAACCATTCGGCGTAGGCGTTTGGGCGCGTCCGTTTGGGCGCAGGGACAGTTTGCCGCGGGACTCTTCTGTGAAGGGAATATTGGGCGCGAGTAGTTTGAACGCACGTCAGTTTTGTATACTTAATCCATTATACGTATAATTTCTGAGGACCAAATCTAGGAATAATACCTATTTCCAATGTTTGACAAACGTTTTTTATTGTTACATAGTTCTTGTATTTTTTGCGTTGGTACATGAAAGCATGTTCAGCATTCTGGTATTAAGCACTAGATACAATATAATCGCAAAAGTATTTACGATAAGCATGCGTAAAGGACCTCTGTGATAGCCAGCCATAATTTATCTAAAGCAAATTGCAAATTATATAGTGATTTATAAAACATTTATAAAACTCTAAATATTTGTACCTATACTTGCGCCAAAAATGACCTGCGCCCAAATTGTCTCGGCGCCCAAACGGGCGCGCCTACAGATACCATTCCGAGATTTTTAGTATCTATCTACATATTTTTTCGGTTTGTTTGTTATTTATGAATAGATATTAACTTACCATCGATTGCACCAAGCATATCAGCATCGTTAATGTCCCAATGGTCACCATTTAAATAAAATCCACGTGGCAGTAACGTATCGTTCCATCTTCCGAGCGATGAAATTCTTGGATGCTCGGAAACTTGATTGATAACTGCTTGAGCTAGAGATCCGGCTAAAGTTGCCATCCAAATGTTATCAATGTTTTCTGATTTCGTAACGAGGCTGGCTAAGGTGACATTTTTCAGGTTGAGATCATTAAGCAGCTGTTTCAGGGGCACTTTTTCGCGTTGCAGCGCCGATGCAATTCCTGCTATTATAGGACCAGCCGATACAGTTCCCCATTTTGTTTTCATAACGCCTTTTTGTTCTGGACAATCAGATTTCAAATACTCCTTATCACCATTTCTATATTCAAGAAAATCAAGAAAAATCAAATAATTAAAGTAAAACAGCAATTTTATGAAAAGTATGATATTTTTGTATTTACAGAGAATTCTTTTTTTTTATTAAAAATAGGAAATTAGGTATAATTTTTTTTGTACCTTGAACTGTCTCTAAGTCTCATCATTGGGACACTCTTGTGACATGTATATTTTTCATCAATTCGTCGTCTTGAGTCCAAAATACTAGAAATCAAATTATGCAGAAGGCAAAACTCATGGTCCTCCAAAGATTGAGGAAATTGCGATTCAGCATTAACGTCTGGTGTTAAATGATCAACGAGCAGTTGGTATTTGAAAAATTGTTGTCCTGATGCCCTGTAGGGCAATCCGATATTACTCTCCCCAATTCCTGCAGTGGGACTATTGACACTGCTGTGTTGGATGCCATCAAACTTTGCGCTGAAAAAACAATTACGTGTAATTATTTTCATGAGCAAAATTATAAACTTACCTACATATGCAAAATCGCATTGCTCAATATTCTTATGTTCGGTTCAGTCCGATTGTGTTCCAATTTTCTGATAAGTTCCACGAGAGTTTTTTGTGTTAAAGGTGGTTGTGACTTGTATTCGTTGGTAATTCCATTTGAAATATAACATTTCACCAATTGCGGTGGAATTTTGGATGAAGTAAACGAGTGAGTTGACTGGCACTGGCAGAAAACACCTAAAAAATCAACAACGATATCTCAAAATAAACACAATTCATTTACTACTATTATTATTACTTACACAACACCATTGTCATTAGTGTTTTGCATTTTTGAATCAACATATTTGCACCTGCACGAAATAATTGTACGTTTGTAGCTAGTAAGAAAACCAGACGAACTAAGTTTTTGGGTTACAGTTACACACCCAGAAAAACTTTATCTAATCTCTCGTTGATAAAAAATAATTCAATACATACTACTCGCTCTACGTATAGGTGACGCTGAATTATAGCAATATGGTGGATATAGTGAGTTAGTGAGATTTTTACTTTCCAAGTTACCGGATAGGCGATCGGGCAAAATAGGTATCCAGAGACTTGTTCGAAAACAATTTGTTCGAAAACATTTTGTTCGACGGAAACTTGTTCGAATGCATTTTGTTCGAATGGAATTTTGTTCGAATGGAAACTTGTTCGACAAGCATATGACCGAAAGACAATTAGCTCGAAAATATAGCAGAATTTGCAGTGTTTCTTATTTGTGAACTCTTCACGAAGCTTTTCAAATGTATGTAATTAAATCTCTTTATATTTATAAGATGAAACTGCTTTGTGAAGAGATTAAAAATTGGAAATAATGGAAATTCTACAATATTTTCGAACTAATTGTCTTTCGGTCAAATGCTTGTCGAACAAGTTTCCATTCGAACAAAATTCCATTCGAACAAAATGCATTCGAACAAGTTTCCGTCGAACAAAAAATATTCGAACAAAATGTTTTCGAACAAATTTCCTTCGAACAAAACACCTAGAATCCAATTATTTACCTATGCATTTAAAGCATCAAAGCTAATGTTTGTAAGTAACGATAGCTAAACGCGAAAATAAAAATCGGTGCGTTAAATTCGCCCCACACAACTTTCCGAGCATATATGCTAAGATTTCGTAGAAAATAATTTTTATCGCTAAGTGGAAGTAACTACGGGGTGAATTTTACGCACCGATTTTTATTTTCGTGTTTATCTATAGTTGCTTAAAAAAATTATCTTTGATGCTTTAAATTTAAATGCATAGGTAAATAATTGTTATCATCATTTTAGTATTTTTTTTCTCTATTTCACACTAAGGGAATAGGAGAATTCAATAAATGTTTATACTTCGGCAGAAAAAATGTATTCTTAATTAAAAAATGTTACAGTTGTACCTACAAATAAAGTTCTAACAATATTTTTAATATAATTTAATGATATAAACACAAAGGAATGCGATAAATACGGAGAGGCTTGTTGTCATTTGTGTTGCACTGCTTGTACTGCAAGAAAACCCTTCAATTTGTACGCTCACTTTCATATTGTCAGGGAATCTACATCCGTTATCTAAAAGTTTTTACGAAATACAATAAATATTGATAAAAAATAATTCCCACGATACAATTAATTGCATTTAGTTTAGGAATTTAGTTGATTTTTGATATGTATTTTTTACCTGAACATCTGACATTGCTATTTTTGGTCTGTCCACCAAGAATTGCGAAACTAAATGGTGAACAACCATCCGAACAAGTCAAGTCGTAGATTTTCTCGCCTCCTACATCAAGTGTCTCGCAATTGCTCGTTGGTCGTGAATCACTACGCGATGTACAAATCGTAATGTTTCCACCATTCTGGCTTTTTATTTTGATCGTTTTCTTTTCGTCCGCATTTCCGCTTAAGTAGTTGACAGGCACTTTGTAGTAATTGGCAGTGCCTGGCTCTACGTACAGTTCCATGGCATTGGAACTTGAATCTCCGCTCATTGTTGCACCACAACGTGGATTGATGATTCTTCTCGGTGCTTGAAAACAAGAAAATCAATCAAAACACTTGCATGGAAGAAATTTTAAAGAAATTTCATTGTGACTATATTATATCTTGAATTTTTTTACTAGGGAATGAACCCTTTCTTTTTGGTTCTATATAAGTTAATTTCTTAATTTACACTCAAAATAATTAAAGACAAGCAAAAATATTTCAGCTAAAAAATTTAATAAAATAATTTCAGGACGAAATTTGTACTGAATAAAAAAATACCTTCATGCAGTCTTTTAATCAACAAATTCAATTGTATCTTTGCATCGGATTCTTGTGCGATGATCTCAGGCACAGTGAAGACATCCTGAGCGTTGCGAACGAAGCCCGTGTATGCCTCCTTGTTCCCAGTACCCAATAAGATGAAATGTGTTTCTGTAATCGTATTTTCGTAATTAATTTAAACTCTTTGAAATATAAGAAACGATAGTGCGATAGTGCGAAATTACCTGGAAAATATTGATCAAAGACGGATGAATATCGTTCACGCAAATAACCGGCTTGTGACGAATCACTGGAACGTACCACCAACAATACTATACTTGATTTTCCATCTAGTTTTGAATCGCTTTTGAAATATTCGGCACGATCACGATGAATATTTTCAACGACCTCCATGGATTTATAAACGTCAAATCCTTGTTGGCCTGAAACAGAATTGTAATTGTGTTAGGTATACGTTTCATTTCAACTTTTTTTCCCATTTATATTAGTACTTACTTCTTTCATGAACGGTCTTGTTGTATTGTTGATGGAATTTCGAAATGCTTGTTGACGAGTTGACAAGGATACTGCCATCCTTGGCGTTAATTACTGTATAACTACTTTCGTATTTGTTAATATCCAAATTGTCAAGTAAGTACGAGAGACTCGGATATATGTTTTTGTAACTCCAGCTGGTATCCAAAACGATGGTGACATTAGTTGCGATGCGATTCAAATCGTCTTCGTCGCATTTCACATCAGAAATGCTTGCTGAAAAAATAATTAATTACTTATTAAAATTTCCCACCACTCATTTCTGCCAATTTGTTCCCATTAATTCTGACATCTTTGTGTTGAAATAAATTGATGGAAATGAAAATTGCATTGTCCAAAAGACATGTTGGAGAAATACTTACTGACTGTTCTGTAAAAAGCTTCTACAGCTTTCTCAGCTCCTTTCTGAATTTCTTCAGGGCTGGGAGATCCAAATAAAATCGCGTGTTCGTTGTAAAGTTGTCCGAAAGCATACGTTTCAGAAATTAGTTTATCTTCCGGAGCGTATTTCGAAATAAAATCGTTGCGTTTACACGCTTTGTAATCTTCGGAGAAAACGCCACGATTCGAATAATACATGTCCAAGATTTGCGAAAGCTTCAATGTGTGATACCTTTCAACCCAGTCTTTGAGGTTCATCGAAATAATCAAACCGTCAATGTCCGCACGCAATTCTGGATCAGTCAGATGCAGTGGGTCTTTCGTGTCAATAAAATACCAATGCGGGCACATTGTACTATTCCAACCACCTTTACCACCAACCGTGTACTTATTCTCTTGAACACCTTCGATCAAAGCAACTTCGATTAAGTCACTTACCAATGTGGCGGCATATCTACTGTCCACTTCGAAATTTCCCCGAAATTTTTGCGGTTCGAAGCCAGCAGCAATTGCGGCTAAAACGGTTCCGGCTTGAATGGCTCCCCAACGAGTGAAAACAACTCCGTTTTCCACCGGACAATCGCTTAATTCATTTTCGCCGAAGGATCGTGAAAGAGTTTCTACTTCAACTTCTGGTTTCTTGACCCTTCTGCCACTAATGTAAGAAAATTTTAATGAAATTTTACTTAATTTCGAAAATGCATATTACTCAGTAGAAGGAGTTAAATCTTCCGGTTCGGTTTCCCTTTTCTTTGGTCGTCTAACATATTGACCCAATCGCTTGCACACATTGTGTTCGTCACCCCGGACACCCCTATCGAACGAATTTGACGTCATGAAATGCAAACCGCACTGAAAAGTTAAACCGGAAATTATACCAACAATTTATTTAAAAGATTTAGCTTTATTTACCCTTTCGGTGGCTGTTAAGCTGCTATTAGGAAAGGTAAGTGCATCACCTGGGATAAGTAGTGCCAACAAAACCTTGTTCTTATCCTTTTGTTTTCCCCTGGGTGCGAACGGCAACACATCCGGGTTTTTAACATCACTTTTCACTATACCATCTTGACGAAAACTAGACAATAAATGATGATGTTAATGGTGAATTATTATTATTATTATTATCTAATATTACGACGTACCGATGCATGAGTTGAATACATAAAGTCCTTGCATCCGTTGCTGGGGAAGCGTCTTCAGCTAGTCTAATAAGGTCGATTAGAACTGGCATTGTGGAGGGAAGTCTATAATCACGTTCATTTAATTCGGTTGTATTGTAGCATTCTATGAGGCCTGGTGCGACACTCGTGCCCACATTATCTGGTTTGCAATTTACAACCGCAACAAGGATTACCGTTACGGCTATCCCAAGAATCAATTTCATTTTTTACGTTTCAACTTTTCTGAAAGTTTCAAATATAGTTTTATCTGTTAGTAGGTGATTCATAACGTAGTAAAGTAAACAAGATAACAAAAATAGATTAGATTAGTTACTTTTAAATATAGGATCTGAAATACAAAATTTGATACCTACTTAGACAAAAGATTTCATCTTACGTAATTTTTGCAAATAAATTTCTGTTCCATTTAGGTACTAGGTAGCAATGAATAAAGGAATTTCTCAAATGAGAAAACAAATAATTTCTTCCGAAAAAAAGAAACAATTTAAAAAAGTTGCAAACTTGAACTTATAATGTAAAATAAATGATGAATCATCCGCACGAACCAAGCCTAATTTCATGGATCTAACTCGAACAACTTTCCCATAAGCGCCGACTTCTGGGTTGCAAGGGTGCACGTGAAATCTATGGGTTGCTTGAAAATCCACACAGGAACATACTAAATATACACATTCTTTTCGTAAACTGTGAAAAGATGTTGAAAATGGAAATGCTTCAAAAGTCGGCGCCTATGTATGTACTCTCCGGTTTGAAAATTAATTAAATGATGACCGATTGTTACTTTATGCAGGTATATAATTGATAAATAAAACGTACTTACATTCGTGCTGGCTAGTCTTATTAATTAATCAATAAAATTATTACAACAGTTTATTAAAACTGATTCCACCTAGAGATACGCTCACAAACTAAGTGTCTTCATGAAAATTCTCATTCCAACCTCACCTGCTGTTATCTTTGTAAGGTAGTTGATAAGATAACAGATACAAATGTAGGACAGTCATTTGTAGAGCTTGGAGCAATTCTATATTCAGTAAGTTTCTAGATTACAAAAGTTTTCAAAGTTAGGTATATGTATACAGAGTCGTATAATAAATAACATCATGACAAATTTATATCAAATATTGTGTGAGTAATAATATTGTTTGTAAAAATATTGAGTAATCGATTATGACGACGCCTTATTAGATTTTATTTTTTGTATGTGAAGTGAAGTGATTTCGTTGGCCTTGACAGTAGCAGGTAGTTTTGGCCCAGCCAATTTGTCGTCATTCTTTGTTTTTTCACTCTTTTCATCAGAAGTCAAAACATTCTGGGAACGCGCATTGATCGAATTTAATCTCAACTGTTTGGCGGTATAAGCGCGGAAAGCTTCGGCCAGATCTAAATTAATGTCTTCCAACGGTGTATCTCCCTGTCTTATGTATACGGGAATGTAGCCTGGTATCGGGGGTAGAAATTGTCGCGCGGAGGCAAGAGCGACTGGAGCCGCTTCTAAAATATTAATATAGGACGATAAATGCACAGAATTAGAAAAAAAATGCACCAAAATTAATCACGCACGGCATCATCATTTATTCTTGTTTGAAAAACACAGAAAAAAAAACATCAAACGTACCGGTTTCTAATTGGTGATAATTGCCGATTGCGAATAAAGCAACTAGGAATAACTTATTATGCGGCAACATTTTGACTTATATTGTTAATGGTTATTTATACAAGTATACAAGTTAAGCTAAGTGTGCTTATACTATAAGTCCACAGCACTGTTCGGCAAGCAAGGTTGGAACTTACTTAGTGACTGGCCATTGACTCTCTGGATTACCTTTTATATATAAGCATCATCTTTCTATTCGTCGTTAACATGCGAATCTTTTCGACATATTAGTCGCTCCTCTCGCTGTTTGTTATAGCCTGGTATCCATCCAATCAAGATCGACCCATCGTTGATTCAACTTTACGAGTACCTAATGCAGTATAGTCGCGATTGTCCGGACTATTATAATATGTGTTCAATTTTTTTCAATTTTTGTTGCTTCATTTCAGAGACGTGTGATTCAGCACTACATTTATATAAATCATTTCGTTTTGACGTTTAACAATACTAAAACAGATTCGAATAATGCAATTTTATTTTTTTAAGCATTTTAAAACACAACTTTTACATTAATTTCTGTTAATATCCATCGTTCATGAAAAGTTCCAACTACGAATTTGCTTCGTGAGCACCAAGCTTTATTTGTATATTTCAATGAAGATACTCTGACGGGCAAACCTCGTTGGACAATTTAACACCATTTGGTCTTCAGGAGTGCTCCGACTAGCTGTGGGGACGGGGTGGACCGAGCTCTTGTAAAAGATATTGTCTGAAATGAAGCAACAAAAATTGAACGACTATTTTTCCACATCTAATTAATGAATTACTTATGATTTCTCTGTTTCG
>JARJEB010009683.1:0-23074 GCA_030264535.1 Liometoxenus newtonarum | reverse complement strand
CTGACTCAAAAAGTCTAGGTAGGTTTCAGGGAGCGCACTCTGCCGAGTCTAGGTACATTGGAGCTTCACTTACGTCCGCCGTGCGTACTTGCCAGTCTTCTTCTATTATTCAGTCAACGATAGTAGTAAGTATTTTGCTCTCCATCATTTCGGTATTCATATTGGAATTAACTGCCTAGTTTACAAACGCATGCAATCATAGTCATATATTTATGCACGTGCTGGTCGAGAGGTAGAAAGAACCCAAGCTTCCGGTTGCATTGGCGTTGCCGTCGCCGCGGTAAATTTACGGCTCTATCGCGTTGTGCCCATATATCTACAGCTGGGAGAGGCTAAGCTTTTGCATCTGCAAATGGAATTAGGTAATATATTGTAAAGGTTGCACACACAAATACTTGGAAAATTTCCATGCTGGAAGTGAAGAGTTAACACAAGCATTCACAAAACGTACACGCCGTTCTCCCAAATTTTCTTTCAACTTTCATCTGTATGAACATTAAGGACTAGAAAGTGAGATTATGATAATTTCTTGATCTATTTTACTTGACAGTTTATCTGCAACTATGCAAGTATAAGTTCACTGAAACTTACGATAAGAATGACCATCAGACCATAAAATTGGAACCTTAGCACGTGAATATATAATTAAATAGACAACGTTCGATATTCAATGCCACATTTCGCCATGGTTCTTGGCGATTGCTTGCTTGCAGCTTATTCGTTATCTGGTCTCAGTTTTATCGCATTTATCGCAGCTTGCAAGTATGAGTTGGAGTAGCTAAACTGCTTTCTTACGAAGATATCTCCTATCCCAAGGGATTATTAACGATAATTTAAATTGGTATGCCCGGCTTTCCGTATCAAGTAACATGGTGTCTAGTCCAGGAGGACTGCAAAAAAAAATCGACGATTTCGGACATAAAGAAAAGTCGATCAGTGAACCAAATTTAACCAATTTACCCATAGGAATGCGTGTATCAAACTTTCAGGTTCTACAAGGAAATACGGTAGTACCTCAAGTGTAAGAAAGGGACACCAGAATGGATGTATACTTGCAGTTTGCTTGAAACCAAAGTTCTTCGCGGACGTGACGCGCATTGTTAACTAGCATCGCGGTGGGGAATATTCTATGACCTTGGGCAGTCTCAACGGTGTGTTAGTGTGCGTTTTATGTAGTTCCAAGCCAACTTGGTTTTTTTTTCTGCCATCTTCCGCGTTTTACTGCTAAAGCAGGTCGCGTTACCACACACATTGCATTCGGTCGGGTTTCGCCCCTTCCTTCCGCGTTCTTGCGCTTTCTTTTGCAATTCGAGAACACTTGTACCCAGCTAGTATCAGTTTTGTAGCATTGGGACTCGGGTGACGGGCTTTCTTCATTTATATTTCACTTAGTTTCAATTGGATTAGCCAGAATGGGAGGTTATGAGATTTGTAATTTTTTTCCAATGAAGCTTACTATAAACTACTTGACTTTGTTATGATTTATTTTTTCCTCTTTTCTTCTTTTTATTGTACGTGTATTTATAAACATATCCATCGTCTCTAAGGTTTTGTTGGTTATGTAAAGTGGAAGCAAGTGGAAGCAAGAAAAAAAATCCTATATAGATGGGTGCCGGTTCAACTTAAAAAGGAAAATCATTTCCTTTTATATGCTGTTTTTTCACGTGCAGAGTTTTTATTAATAGCAGTATGTCTCTTGAAGAAATATTCACACCTATACAAACGAAATGAACGAGAAAGCCCCTATCCGTTTTATCTTTCTTTATTTAGGTGTGAGATGCGCCGCCCGATCCGCTGAGACGATGGTGCTGGCCCTCCAGCTTGGGAATATTAAGCCGCGCGCGATAATTTCACTTCAAAGGAAAACGTTAAGGCGCGCACACGCTCATCTATACACACACCCACACATATCTTTTTCGGAGATTTTATAAAGAATATTTAACATATTTTATTACTCAAAAAGGACTTTTTAAACCAAAGAAATTTCTTTCTGGAAGAAACGGAAAATTTTGGTTCTCATATAAACGTGTCTTTTTTACATTTTTCCAACGCTTCTTCTTCTTCTTCTTCTTGTTGTTGTTGTTCTGTACTATTGTCTTTTTTTGGGGAGTTTATTTTACCTAGAAATCGAGCCAAGCGTAATCGCGACCGTGTAGGATTTTCATTCTAGTCCTTATAGCGTGTATATTCGTATTTTTTTTTTTTTGCATTTTCGACCAGGCGACGGGCAGTTCATATCTGCATTGTGAACATGAAGGCATTGTTCCTGGCAGGCAAACTCGCGTATTCACGCAGTTTGTGCGAAATAAGCAATGCGGAGTTATTAGCGAAATGTGTATGCTATGCATTGTATGCAAGACATACATAGAGGAAATGTTGGGGTTGGGGAGATTTTCCAAACTCACATATACTAAAACTGCCGCATATTTGAAAGCCGGCCGCATGCATTTTGAAGTATTGCTTTTCGCTTCTGATGCGAAGTAAAAGCTGGTGCTGTCTGGCGCATCGTTGTATGCGTGGGAAGGATTAGGGGAAAGGCAATGTCTGCATTAGGGTTAAAAATGATCCATTACAAAAGAAGTTTTTGCTGTACGAGTATGTATTGTTGTTTTCAAGTCGCGATTCTTCACCTTCCGCTACGCCGAACCAACCAACATTCGTTCGTTAGTAACATCGCATACTTTCCAGAATATTTATTTAAACGGCTGTTGTCTGATGTTGATTTAACGAATTCGTAAATTAGTTGGTGCTGCGGGTTCGTGTACATTCTTATATAGACTTTAGCATGAATCGTAGAATTGTTCGCCGCTTCTCCATGATGCGGTAAAATTTAATTAATAACCAAAGCAATACTAATTATTCAATTCCTAATTCGTATGTTTGGTCGTGCGTTCCTCCTACAATGCCTACAATCCCGAGCAACTAGCTGTAGGTTTCGCGAGACTTCGACTGATTATCGAAGGGAAACTCTAAACTATTTAGTATATTAATCGAGGTAAGACGCGTTCCGCTATTAATAGATTAAGACATGAGAGGCTCTCGAATGTTATTGTGAGTTAATTAGATTGAGGTACATTTGCGGAGTTATAACCTTTCCGGATATTTGAAGCATTTTGAGTTGACAGGTTTCTCGGGATTTTTTTCCGCTTTTGGGTTGCCAAAAGTTTACTGATTTTGTAAATGTCGCCCGATATGTATTGGATTTTAATAAAACCGTTAGATTTGTATAGAATGAATACTGCACGTGCTCCAACTTGACGTTAGAATCGAAAAGAAGGAATAAAAATCGGATATAAGTAGGAAGAGGGTTGAAGATTGCATACAAGTCTATCAAATATTAGGCCTAAGAGAGAAGATGTGATAGATGCGGGGGTGACCGTCGCGGCGCCATCGGGCGATCCATTGCCATGGAAACAGACCGGAGCAGTGAGCGCGCGGCGCGGAGCGGCACGGAACGAACCGTCGCCGTCGGTGGTGGCATCGCTTCCCGCCATTCCGCGTTACGTCGCGCACTCGCTAGGTCACGTGTAGGAAGCGCGCGTGCGACGACTCCAGGCACAGAGAGTTCTGCTGCTACCGCTGAAACGCCACCCGGGCAAAGAGAGCTCTATATTACGCCCGCGCCCGACCGTCGATACAACACACACCGCCGCCGCCGCCGCCGACAACGCCAACGTAAGTCTTTTTTAACCCATTACGCTTCTCATTCTCGCTCTCGCATTCGACGTTCACGTTCACAAAAACGTCGCATCCAAAAACGCATCCACGCATCATAACAACATTAATTTAATAAAAAATGTAAATTTTTTTTTGTTTGGCCGAATCTGAAGCGAAGATAAAGTGAGCGTAAAGGTATTTCCAAACACCGTTTCGTGTTACCTACAACGCGAGAAAAATCCGAAAAACTACATCGAACATCAAAGCAATTTTTTTCACTCAGAGAGTAAAACCGTAAAAAATAAGCTTTGCCATCACTTCATCAACCAACCTTTAAAAAACAAACATATTCAACGATAAATAACAAACAGTGAGTGCTTTTTATAATTGTGCATGTGTTATACCTACGTGTTATTCGCTTCCTGTGTATGTGTGCTTCCAGATTTATTGTGAATCGTTGATTTTCCATTCATTCATAAATTTCGTCCAAATATTCATCCAAAGAGCGAGCGAACGTGCGGTGTAATGAATCCCAGTTCAGTTCGGCTGCCAGTAACAACAGACACGTAATATCACTGCTTCTACGGTTCTGTACTATCGGTTTCTGAATAAACAAATTACGCTTATCTCCAAGTCGTACTTTATACAACAATTATGCGTTGTACATTGCAAACAAATAAGCAAACATCCAAACAAACAATAGAAACTTGATAATCGGACTACTTATTACTTTACTTTTGCCCGTTTGGCAAACAGAAACATAGCGGCGCTATCGCAACACTTCAGGCGAAGTCGAGACAGAGGGAACGAACCCAGCGCGCTACTTACTTTTGCTTAATCTAATTAGCGCTCCGGTGTAAATAATGTATACGCGCGTACGTAAAGTGCACCGAAACGCTTGTGGGGTAATTGTTACTTTTATTGCTTTGGCGCTGGCTCTACTTCGAGCTCTGATGTGTGCACATTGTGTGGTTGGAAACAGTAAAGCAAATAATCGTATGGCGAAATAATTACACGTCGTATGCAAGCAAACCTTGCCGATGCTATTTAGCTATTTATTTCCGATCGTAAATTTTATGTGTGTCAGTGCATCGACATGTAACTCGTCAAACGACTTTATCGCTCGTTTGTTCGGTCATCTCTATGTATTTATGTGAGTTTCTTGGTGTTACGAATAAATAGTAAAGGCGCGCGCGAATATTATTTACTTATACGCATTTCTTATGGAGTTTCACCTTCTGATGGCCTGGTTGTCCGCAGCTCTACCGGCGTTGCTAATTTCTGTTTGTTTTGGAAATTATCACCCGCACACTCTTTACGTATTCGAATCATTCCTATCGGTATTTATAGTTTTAGGGATGATCAAAAACATTCGTACAACATACGTATATGGCATCATTTATTGATCCTTAATTACATGGTTTTAATACTCACGACAAGCAAATAAAATGAGCTATTATTATTGATATGTTATTAAAGTGTGTGTATTGTAACGAGAATGTATGTTTTATGGTCTGTATTGTGGTGGATGGCTCGCGACGCGTTGTGATGTTATAGTTGGCATGCTGGCCAACCCTAATGGAATTTTTTATTCATACGAATGAAACCGTCGCAACAACCAGCAATGAGCAATGAATTCAGACAGGGTTGATATTAGGTTAATAAGTTCAACAGTATTACACGCAGGAACTTCTTCAATTCTATTGTTAGAAATTCGTTTGAGGACGAGAAAATTTTTCAATTTATTTAATCGCGTGCTTCGTTAAACGTTCTTACACGCATGTAATCTTTTCAATCAATCCGTTGTTTGAAAACTGTTGGATGTTTTACCTTGTGCCAAAGTTGTTTTAATTAATTAAGAGTTATATAAATAAGTAAGTTATAATCGACTCGGCCACTTATATAGTCACGAATCAATTCATTTGAATGACTTTGAACCAATAGAATTGCCTCGTCTGGTATATAGTGTTTGGTTTGTGCCATTCAGACATGAACCCCTGTTAGGATTGTAGCTCTTTTTTTGCATACCAGTACCGATTGCAGGTTTTCGAAGGCAGGAAAGTTTCACGTTCTTTCTTCTTTGTACTTTCTCTATAGTACGCGAATCGATAGTCGTTTTTATTGGTAAAACTTTTCAACTTTAATGCGATATTCGCTTTGGATCACAAAGCAATGTTTGCCCATTTGTTATTTGGTATGTTTTCACGAGGTTTATGCTTTCTTATATTGCCCCCTCCAACATTTATACCCCACTGAGTTCTGAATCTTCCATGCATTTTTTTTTCATCTCTTTTCATATTCGTTTGTTGGTTGGGTTGTTGCTTGAAAACATTTCCAACTTCCAAACGAACATTCAAGCTCTCAACAATACATTCCGGTATGGGGTATGTTATTTCACCTTTTCCCGTGCGCTCACAACGCAATATCAGAAGTTTCCTTATATGCAACATCCTTTCGTTACTTCTTGTATCACTTACTTGAATATATATTCCCATCGATTTCCACTTCCTATTCGTATTTCGCCTAGTTTTTATTTTATTAAAGCATTTTCCGGTCTTCCGATCTCCTCCAAAGATCGTACATACTATACACAAAACTTCAACCTAAACTATATTCATACATATTGCTCACATACATAAAAATGGCAGAGGCAATCTCTTAAGGATTTATTTACGAGAGCAAAATATAAGTTAATTCTATTATTGTTCTGTCTTCTCCCTTTTATATTACTCACGGACTTACTACAAGCGCGTGAACCACCCTCTTCAACTTCTCAGAATCACAATCAGCCTATACCCACCCACCCGTCTTCTGGCATTACATCACATTATTCGCTCTATACCAAGAAGTTCCCAGCAGCGAGCGAAAATTAGTAAAGGCTAAAAGTTGAACCAATTAAATCTGTATAAAAACAAGGGCAATATCATGATTTTCTGAGAATCAAAATAAGGAACACCCGCTAGAAATTTTTTTGTTCTCACACTCACATTGTTTCTATTTCCGAGGTCGTGGAAGTGGTACGTTGGCGAAAACCCGCCTAAACTTTGTTATTTATGTAAGGAAGATCCTGTTTGTACTAAAACTGCAGATGCCCGTGTTGTAGATTTTGGTACTCCTAAACCTAAACCTCCCTGCAGTAGGGGTCGTGAAGATTTGTAGTATAGAGTTGTAGAAAGCTACCTACCTACCAGCAGCCAGCATAGTGGAAAGAATAGAATAGTAATGGTCGACATAGTTGTTGCCACCGCTGCAAAACTACTAGGTTTGTAACAATGTTGGAACAGGAGGAATCGAGAGGGTTTAGTAGAAGATCTACTAAACGAAAAGAGTGTGTAAAGGAGTTTCAGAGAGGAGACACAAGTTGTGTTTAGAGTTTATCTTATATATGTATGTATATGTATGTACGATAGAGCTTCAAGTTTCGGAATAGTTCGTTCGAAGGTAAACACCCCGGCACAAGCTGCTTACTATCCCAGTTACAGATTAGAACTCCTTCGGGTCATCCTTTTATTGCACATACTCGAAGCAAGGCTACTGAATAGAAGTGAACAGTAACTGGTGCTAGCAAATGTTGTAACACAACAAGTATGTGTACATGGTACGCGGATATGGAACGATGTTTGAGAATGCGAACAACGAAATACGGGCTCCTTTCCATTTTTGCGTTATTCGAAAATACACCCTCAACTTACAACTGAACTACTGAAAGTAGAAAATGCTCGAGTGCGAATCAAATACACATTAGCCGCCGTTAATTACCTCGATGATTTTTTTTTATTATTATTTTTGCGCACTTGTTACTTGTTCTCACCAGCTTTTAGCATCAACATCTATTGTTCTTGTAGCTATATACGAAAACATTCCAAATTGCATTTTTTTGTTTAGCACAAAAAATTTTATTCGTTTGGTTGTATTCGAGACATTTCGGAATGTGCTAGAACTGGACCGTACATAATGAAAACCATTTTGAATGTTTCCACATCTTTTTGGGGAAGAATTGGAGGACAATATTATACACCGGATCCTAGATACTTTTAGTTTCTCTCTGTTATAAAGGTTATGTTATACTAAGTGCGGTATAACTGGATCTAAGTCACTATTATAAATTAGACCTGTAGTTTCATTCCAATCTGATTACTAGTCTTTTCTAATTGACGACGGTTGATAAGCATATTTTCTTCATATATTTTTTTTGAGCTGTATATGACAGTATAGGAGTGCTCCAACAAGTATACCAACATGAACAACAACACCAACAGTAACCGAATCGCTTTTTTAATTAATATACCAGTTCTCCAGTTAGTACTTTAGTTCTTGGGATTAGTGGCACTGGCAGCTGTTCTCTGTTATTGAAACGCGATCCTTTCGGTTATTAAGTCGAGAGTTAATTTTAATTAGATTTTCAGCTTGCCCTGAAAAAGTACTTCAGTAAATAATCTATTTTCTAATGTTTTGATTTTTAGCACGATAAAATTGCTTGTAGCTATGAAGTTTGAGACTCTTGTTAAGTTTAAAGTTTGCGTACATATTATCTGAACGAGCATCGTGAAAAGCTTCTTGTTCGAGTAGTTAATGTGTTCCCTAGCGTCGATTATAAGCGCGTGCAAATATTTAAAATGTGTGTTTGTTTTGGATTTTGGTAACCCCCCCGAACATAGTAAGTAAGGAAGCAAACTGCCTCGTCTGTCGTCTTTTTCGAGATCATATATGTGGCGGCATTGCGTCATACAAAACGTCTAATAACGCACTTAAACAACCGAATCTCTCTCGATGCGAAATGTGTTTGCTTGCTCGTCTACATGCATTAGGGGTCGCGATAAGATGCGATAGATATAGGGACCGGGAAGAGTTTTGGATTACTAACCTCTCTCTAAGTCTCCGCACTTTTACTCGTTTCGGTATATACTCTGTCTAAAAGTGCGTGGCATATATACTCGTATGTGTAGTGCTGGAGTAGATTTAGGTTTTTTTCTTTGAAAGCTACGACGTTGTGCTTGTATATATGTATATGTGAAGGGAATGTCGGAAAGCTTAAACGACGACGTTTTATCTCGTGGAAAATATACTAGACTTGCTCGACGTTCGAAGAACATTACGAACCCTCTTTCTTTTTTTAATATTGCGCCGAAGAACTTTCTTATTTTACACTCGAGTATTTTATGTGCAAGCGGTTTCTTTTTAATAAATATTTCTTTTTATGTTTATCTCCATTTATTCTATTTCCGCGCATAAATAAGCTGTTCATTAATGTAATGATGATAAATTTGCAGTAATTGCCATAACGGTATGTTTAACTTGCGTTTCTCGTCCAAGGTCCGAAAGCACTTCAGTTGTGAACACGATTTTAGCACGTTCAGTCGGTACATACCTCCTTCCAGTTGTCGTTTAGAGTAAGTTTTTTCATAGTTTTTGTAATTAAAATGAAAATATTTTATTGGATAGTGCAGTGGTTCCCAAACTTTTTTAACTCTCGGCACCCTTTGGGAAACACTGGAATAGTGATAATATCATCGTAACTCTTTTGGTTTTGAGTGGCACTTTAAATTCAAGCACTCATTCGTACAATATCGAAAGCTCACATAAAGATAATACCTTTATGAGCAAAACTGATTCAACGTTGATTCGTGACGAGTGCAGCCCTTTTCGGTTGAGTGACAATTTTCAATGGCAGTCGAATATATTCCGGTGATAATGATAGATACCTGACTGTATCGTGCACACACTGCCACTCGAAAAGCAAATTCCGCTAATGAACTGTGAACCAGATAGCTTTCGACAATCCCAAAGCAATGCAAAAGCTTTTCCACTGTTGTTCTTCTTCATTGTGCTTGCTATATATGTGCGGGCTGGATTCCTGCAAAAGCCTGCCGAATACTAAAGCTTTATTATATTTCGTTTGTAAGCAACCTGGCACTTTACATACAGGTGCTACTTGTGCACGTAAAATGTTACGCAAAATGTTGCGTAACAACCGTTTCTTCCAAACCGTCATAATCTTAGATTTTATGAGCTATGGCAAACTACATTTGCTCTCTTATTACCTACAACTTCCACTTTCATCGTCGCGGAAGATAACTTGAAATTTTCCACATTGAATTATTTATGAACATGCTTTAGTTGAGAAATTTCATATAGAAAATCTAAAAATCTTATTGCTGCCTTCGCTCACTAGCTGGTTCCTAACCTACCTAGGTGCAGCACTTAAAATAACATTTTAGCAAACTTGGATAAGTTATTAAAATTTTAATAGCTTTACCACTTTAATAGACGATCTAAGCAAACTTGGTAATTTATTAAAGTACAATTGTGAGTAGTTTGTTAATCGAGAACTGTGGGGCTAAGGAAATTAGTTCTTAACACAATTTGAAAATAATAGACAAAAAACTTTACTATACTCTATAGTCTATATAATTTCGGCTTTTATTATTATCTCGATCCACTCAACCTAAAAATTTTAATGTTGGGACACTTTATTGTTTTGAAATTATAATCATCATCATCATCCTCGCCGGCGTCTTCTTCATACTTTCCCACTTTACAACTGTGGGGAGAGATATGGATATGGATGGACTAAGCACCAAGGGTCGAGGGAAGAAGAAGTTGGGCAATTCTCATATAACTATATATAGCACATCAGAAATACCGAAGATGGGACTTTCGATCTCAAAGCTTTTTCATCACTTCAAAACTCGCTCTTTATTAACAGAAAATGAGACAAGACAATAAAAGTTCATAATTATAATGGTTAATGCGCGATATCCCATTATTTTGGTTTTTATGATGAACACGAGATGATCACCGATTAAATATTATATATGTATATGTGTACATGACTTAATTGCTTAATTAGTGTAGCAATACGTCGTTTTGCATGTATAATGAAGATCAAAATATAAGAATGGAAAAAATGTAAAGTATTCATAACTACTAGTGGTAAATAGGTATATATGGTTAGCCAACATGTAAAGAAGGTGTTTGTTGAAGTAATGTAACACGTTGCTTGATGTTGTATGAATGTGTTGTACCTATATACCTATATGTGTATGAAATAACGCTTTATGAACGAAACGAATGCCACGGCACGCATTAATTAAAGGCCTAACAACCCGTTACGGAGTCAACTATAATTATATTCAATTTAGTGTTAACTTATCGCATTAATTACTACATGTCGCACGTGAAATTTATGTATACATTACTTCTTACGCACCTTTAATAATCAAGCGTCATATAGATTTAGGTATTATTTTTACTTAGTATTTTTCAAGTTATCTGCATGTACATTCGAATATTCTTGATGATATTTATATTTCTGGATTTCAACCCCTATAACTGATAAGCACCGCATATGTAACTTCAACAAGTCCTGTTAGACCTGTAGTTTCATTTGAATCTGATTAATAGTCAGCCTGGAATTGAGGGCAAAGACAACTTATATTTATTAATGATAAAAAGCAGAAAAATAAAACAAGCTTTCTAATTGTTATTAAATAAGTAAAATTAATTAAATTTAATTTATGGATTTAAGTTCTTTAACCACCATCTAACTTCAGCTAAACCCATCAGGCCAGTAGATTCATTCCGGAAAATGAGGACAAAGACAACCTAGGTATATTTATTAATGATAAAAATCAGAAAAATAAAACAAGCTTACTAACTGTGATCAAGTACATTTAGTTTTTATCTGTTGATAAAACAGCAAATGACTAAATGTTGTTGTAAAATATATACCTACCTAAATACAATCGGAGTAATTCCTCAACCTTGTTAAGTTAGGTTGTTCGTGAGTAGTACGATCAAGTACGTGATTTAATATGATTTGGCCGACATATCCATGGTGTTTCAATTCCCTCCCCTGATGGCCTTATCCTTTCTTCGTTTCGATGTTAATTCGTTCGAAGATCCATTGCAAAAATTTCCATCGTACATCATTAGTTACATTCCACCATCCTTGTTGCTTCAGGGGATTTAAATTCAATGATCAATCATTAACCGAACCGTCGGTGGTGTTGTGTTGTATTGTGTGTTCAAAACGTAGAAACATTACGGCGTAACACGTCGAAACAAGGCAAGCAACAAACTAACGGTCAATTTAATAATGTTCTCGACTGGTTTGCTGCTCCTCCTCTATTCTCTTCCGTTCTCATCTCACGCACACACACACACACACACACACACACACACACACACACACACACACACACACACACACACACACACAAATAAGGATTAGGATGTTTTGTATGCATGGTTCCTTTGTGGCAGGTTTCTCTATATGAGCTATATTATCCAAAAATACGGTACTGTTATTTTTCTTTTCAAGTGAAATAAAGTTGAGATGAGAGAAAGGTCGAGGCAAACCTGATAGATTAATTTTCCACGGGTTTTTGAGTGGTTTTGATGTTAACAAAAAGTTTATTGTTTCTTATTTGGGTAGCTCATGTTGTAAAATCTACTAAAACATGGACATAACGGATTTTGTTCCGTGCTTCTCTGTTTCCGTCGTTTTGGGTTCCTTGTTTGATGTTTCTACTGATGGTTAGTATACATATATTCGAATTAATTCGCAGTTCAACTTGTAAATCAATAAACCTACCACTAAATATTAAAGGACGAGGCTATAATCAAATATTGAATTAACAGAACGTGATTATTAACATACGATGATTTATTACGAATATGTTGCTGCGCATGCCATCCTGCTTTAGTGCTATGAATTAATAGGAAAATGTGTTTCCGACTGTTTACGCTTCACGGAAATTAACAAAATCGACCATTAAGAAAGTTAATTTTTTACTTGGTTAAGTACTTCCATTGCTCGTTATATTCACCAATACTGGTTTCTTTTTTCCTATGGCCAGTGTTATTTGTGCATCGGTAGTAAGTAGATGGAAAAGTTTTGCTTCGCTGAAAGCGTACGCACACACATTCACTTGCAGTTTATAGAAAGTTTTATAAACGTGAGGATTTTCCGTGCCCCCCTGCTCCTCTTCTGTGTTGTTTCTTCCTTGTTCTACCATAGGCAAGTCGGCCGTCATCTTCTCGCATATTACCCACTCGAATTCAAATTAAAACGACTCGCTTCACGCCTGTGTTTCGAAAAGTTTAGAAAACACATTAAGTATCGACTTAACAAAATTCCGGTGTACGAGAGTTCGTAAAAAATGGGGTGGACGAGTTCGAAAAGGGCACTCGCACTTCACATTTCGTTTACATCGACCTCGACGTCGACGGCACGGTGTTGAGTATTTTTCCCTGTGTAGGCAGGCTGGACGAAATTAGTTAAATTAAAATCGATTAGAATTTTTACCTTACATTCGAATTCTGAAAAGTATATAGCGTATGTGCATGATCTACGCTCTGAATATCAACGTTGCGAACTGCCGAAACGAAATTTTGGGAAATACAAAATACAACGAAGTGCTCAAATGGGAAATAAGCGCAATTAATCACAAATTGCCGTTATGCGGGGTGACGACTGGTCTGATATGCGTTTTGCCTAACGTAGAGTATCGGCATCGTGCTTAACCGTTACAATTACAGCTGTGAGCTGGCATTAAGTTTTCGACATCGGATTTAATGAGTGTTTACGTTTACTAGTAGAATTTTATCGTATTATCGTAAATGGGCATCGCTTATTGCTAATTAATTTCACATGACGCTTTTCGATTTCCTTTTTAACGTTCTGTATCAGAGGTTCTCAAACATTTCCGGGCCGAAATCCAGTTTTGAAAATTATCATTTTTCGCCACCTATTCACCTTGCGGCCCATGATTTTGAATCAATAAAAGTTAGAAGAAACTCGAAAGACTCCAATATAAAATTTAAATGCGGAATCTCAGAATATTTATCGTACGACCCGTGAACTATTTAATAATGTAACGTTGTTGAAAACTTAGTAAATGTAATAATTCCAAACGTCTCATCGTCTACATATCACATATTCGTGTGTACGACTACGAAAGTTCGTTTGCGTCGTAACGTAAACCTTTAGCTCATTTATCAACGAACGTGTATGCTTGTTTCCCTTCAAGAGAGTAATGTTCTTTCCCGACTCGTATACGAACGAGTACAGCCAGCAACCCCCAGATTCGTAGATAGATTCGTTTACACGTATGACGTGCATGTACAAGCGCTACTTACATATGCGAAGTTATTAATTAATTTTAAACAAATTGCTGTTTTGGCATGACCTGCACATAACAATCAGGACGAAGAGAATTCTATACTCAACAAAAACATGTTGTCAAAATTATACCTACCAGTTTAGAAAAATAAGCATTTCACTTGTAAATTTGGTTGATTATAATTTATGACTGATCGAATTTTGGTCCTTCGAGCACCGTTAGCTTTTCCTTTTCTATTTTCTTTCTGGCTTCTGCATATGAACATGGTTATAATACCTATACTGATGCAAAATGTAGAAAAATGTTGAAAGCCAACCTAACTGGCCGGAACAATCATTTTTTTTTGTATTTGTGCGGCTTTACGTTATCCTTTGCCCGGCGCGCACTTTGGCTTGTCCTGTTTCTTTTTTCCCCTTTTTGGAAATTTATTTTGGAACTATGGTGTGGAACTTGGTTAAGCCTAACACAAAGACACAGAGCCACAGAAAGGCAATATAATGAAAATAGGATATTATATCTCCTGCGACTTTAATTACCCTTTTGTTTCTATTTCACGAACCCTTACACGCACTTAATCAATTCAAATCTTATTAAAACGCCGGCGATGCGGTTTTGCCATTATCGCAGAGACTTTATAGGGGCAAATTTAAATGAGTATGTGTGTTCGAGTGGTCGTATCGGTGGGACGAATTAGAAATGTTCCATTCAACCGTTTGTCCGTTTTTCCTGAAGCTTTGTTTTTCTATTCTGTATATTGTAATGGAATATCGGGAATCTTTTAGGGGTTGACTTTTAATAAAAGCACGTTTGCTTGCGTCGAACGCATGAGTGGACACACGTTTTTTCTGAATCTGCGGATGGGTATTTACTTCGAGTTTTCGGTTTTTTCCACGTTACACTTTATTGAACTTTTTTTATATTAGTGTCCGTTTGAGCGGGCGGACTGAAAAAAAACTCGTTACAAAAACTTTATTCGATTGCGAATATTGCGATATATTTATCGTCGATTTTATAAAAGCAATTGCCCACCGAATGGTTAAGTTAAATGGCAAAAAGTTACTTTACGAAAAATATACCTCTTTTATTTTTAATTAAATCAATTTCCCTTTTCGTTGTGAACGCGAAAATACACAAACTTAATCGAGTATAAATAAACGCATTCCTTTTTGGTTTTCAGTTCATGCTGTGGATTTCCCATGTGATACTTTGCATTTTAAATGCATCGAAAGCGCACTTTTCTTCTTTAATAATTTAAATGCACCTCAGAATAGAGAATGCGGTTGAATTGTATTTCCAGCAATTTTCATTTTAAATTATAGAAATTCCCGTTGATTAGTTTATTGTTTGTGCCATTGTCGTTCCGTTAATGTTATTGCCGGCTTTCGTTCGTTCTAGGAATAATGTACGGATACGAGAATATACGTTTCTTGTGTTGTGTGTCTCTGGCGAGGGGGAATGTGTGCCGGTCGGCTTTGCATTATGTAGATTCGAGTGGCATACTAGAGATAGACGACGGTTATATGTTCGTTTCGTTGCTATATGCGAAACGATGAGGGAATTCGAATCGCGTGCGTCTTAATAAACTAAAGTAGATTCCCAATTCCACAAGCACCTAACCAACCTACCACCAACACATATTTTATATACTTTTCGACCGAATAACGAAGGAAGAAACGATTTCTGCACGATTTTCCAAATAGTTTATTCGCACACACACACACACACACACACACACACACACACACACACACATGTACACGGCCGTAGTGTCGTTGAGACACGTTAGAAAATAGTTTTATTTATAAGTGGGAAACAAATAGGAGGAAAACAAACCGGGTGTGTCGTGCATCTACTTATCACCCAGTCCTTTGGGTTTCTCGCTGTGGGAAATCCTCGAGGGTTTACTGCCGTATTACACCATTCCACTTCTCAACGCTCAACTGTGGCAAGGCAATAGAATCCGGACTGATGGAAAGATATAGAAAAAATATAGAACAAAAAAAAACCGTACAATAAGAAAACAGTTTCACACCGCTCTATCGAATGAGAGTATGTGAAAGGATTCAGGGCAATTCAATTTATCGTTCGAGATAGTAGTATTTTAAAATTTGATGCAACCCTAAAATAAATGAAAATCGATACTAACTTTGTTGCTTTTCATATATACCTAAGTATATATTTTTTTGGCATTGATTTTGATATTTTCGTTTCATGCGCAATCATGCGTTTTGTACAAATAAAGCATTAAGCCCCCTTGCAATGCAACTTATTTTTAAGCTTTCCCCATTTGCGGCGTAATGAGTACATTTGCCGCAATTTCGTAGAGCGAGCGAAACGCATCAGCAAAAGCAACATTTTGCTGCGCAAAAAAAGGAACGCCGGACGAAATTAGATTTATCCGTTTGGCGTGCATTTTTCATATCGTCCCTTTATCTCATATGTAAGTACATATAACTTTTATGGAAGCGCAAATGTGTTCTCCGAATGTGTTCCAACATTTTATAGGAAAAGTATTCGCGAATTCGTCTCGAAGCACCCTTTTTCCAAAATTAAATAATTTTTTTTTGCTGAACATTATGCACTTTCATATACATGCAAATATATTTTGCGTCGCTCGGCGCGCGTCCTTTTCTCCACTTTTGGCATAATAAAAAACTCGTCGGCGCTGCGAGCTCAAGCTTTATACCTATACTTTCAACGAAAATGCGAATATAGCGTTCGTAAAACCTTAGTCCGGTAAAACCAAGAGCGCATTCAAGCGGTTCGTGCGTATATTATACTGAGAGAACGCAAGATAAATTTTAGGGATTTTCCGTTTTAATTACGTGGAGATAAAGAGAAGAGCAGGGATACTCTTCATGATAAAGCAGTTTGCGTGTTCAGGTTCACGGGCGTATCCAGCTTTTACCAACCCATCTGATATAGTCATATGCCCGACTCACTTCACCAATT
Organism: Liometoxenus newtonarum; assembly: GCA_030264535.1. Lineage (NCBI taxonomy): Eukaryota > Metazoa > Arthropoda > Insecta > Coleoptera > Staphylinidae > Liometoxenus > Liometoxenus newtonarum. Next base: position 6,338 of record JARJEB010009683.1, on the reverse strand, counting down.
GCCTATTTCGCGAAGTATTAACTTTATAAATTAATTTCTTTCCTTGACTCAATATGACTTGTTTCTAAGGATAAATTATTAAACCAGAGTTTTCATTCCGAATTCTTCCTCTCAATATTGAGAGAAAAAGTACGGGAACACCTAATAGTGGTCAAATGATGAATGTATATAGGAAAGACTGTTGCTTTGGGGGAGAAAAAGTTACAACTAAAATATTTACATAGCGTTAACTGAATTCCCATAGTTATACTACTTGCTTGCTTGCTTGAACTTGGTTTAAAAACACACATTCGCAAAATCCTGCTAGACAAATGCTGTGTCGGCATCTTCAGAAAGAGAAAAAGTTTGTTGGACCTCGCGAAACAATGAGAAGAGTGTTTTAAATTAATCGAGAGCTTTTTATATAACCAGCCTGGATCTTCCTGCTTGTTCCTTCTTCTTGTTTGATGTTTGATCATTATTATACTACTTTTGTTTCGCTGAGTAAGATTTTGCTGAATCGGTAAAAGTATTTGACGGTCTGTTTAAACCAATTAATTTGTTAAGGAACTTCTTACAATTGCGCAAAAGTTGCGTTACCTAGATAATTTTGAGAAGAAACCATCACGCTTTTGTGGTGTTTGCGAAAATTGTATTATAGAACTGTGAGTGATTTATATGCTTGTTATTTCAGATGGTAACCAGGACGAAAAAAATATTCGTTGGAGGCCTTTCGGCGCCCACAACCCTTGAAGACGTCAAAAGTTACTTCGAGCAGTTTGGTCCGGTAAGTCCTATGAACTAAATTTATCTTTATTACTTTTACGAAAATTAGAAATAACATAAAAGCGATTTTATTGTACTTTCGGCGTTCCCATATATAACTATACTTTCGTTACGAAATCTAGTAAAACGCATATCTTGTCTTTCGACGAAACGTAACGCTAAAGGGGATGTCATAACATTGAATATAATGAAACGAAAATACTTTGCGTTGGATCTATAGACGGATAGCGCGTATTATTTAATGATAGGAACGATAAACATCAGAAGACCAAATATCATGTCGATATTTACTTACACACAGTTTTTAATATGCGAATGTCTTCAACCACCAACCACGACTTGCCGTAGAAAGGGGAGGACCTAGAGAGTCGAGTCTCTCCTCGTGGTTTCTTTTATATGGCCAAAAGAAGCAAGATGGGGCGCAATTAATACAGGTTTGCCAACAATTAATCTACTTACATCTAAGAATCCAATGTCCTAAGTCTATACAATCTACGTACTTCATATCTAGTGTGCGCTGTAGTGCTTACGAAATAATATCAAACTAAACGAACTAGGGAAATAACCGTTTTATTCGTTTCGCAAAAAGCCAAATGCACTCCAAAATTGTGCTGAATAATTGCAATCGATTTTCAGCGGCCAAACTGATGAATCGAATAATTCCAGTAGCTTACCCACACTTGTCCAGACAATTGCTGGCTTTGATTCTATGATATATCCCAGAGGAAACTGGAAACAGATAATGCACAAACGTTTTTGACGCTCGTCCAAAAAGCTGTAAACAGAAATATTCTAAATTATAAACTTCTGCAATTTCTCTTAAGTCTGACAATTTATAGCGTTATAAAATTCCATGTTTCTTAAAAAATATGAGTTGTAGGTACGTTTCGTTCATTTTTGGTTGGACGTACAAAGCAAGAAGAGCATTATCGTCGTCGCTTATGCGCGTTTGGACGCGTTTTAAAGTTGATTGGATAATTCTCTCGTATAATTTTCCGGAAGTGATGCGAATGTGATGCAAGTTTACCGCAACATTTCCTTCTCCTTGTAATAGCGGCACGTTGTCTACGTAAGATGGCAACGCGAGAGTGCATTTTATTTACGTCTCGGCACCTTGCAAGCGTCGCGTATGCAAAAATAATTGGATATGATGCTTGTATGAAATTTCTTCACCGCCACCATCAGTACTTTGCTACAAGTGTGTCGTGGGGTTTTCCCTATCCCTCCTTTCTATTATATTAGGGCAATAGGGACGGCAAATATTCCACGTGAATTTAAGCATTGCTCATGTATGTCGCGCTGAATAAATCATTGCTATGGAAGTATGTGTTGCATATAAAACATTCAAAACATTCAAAAATGAATTTTATTTTATTGCGAGATCATTTTGATAGAAACTTTTTATTTGGAATTAAAGTGGAGATTTGTTCGGCATAAAAATTCTAACACAATTTCAAAGCAATTTGATATTACAATTAGTGGTCCTTCGAACCTGATGTGGTAATGTCGGGTGACTTTCGCTTTATTGCAAGTCTCATCCCAACGGTTTAGGATATAAGTACATAATTCCTACAATGATATTAATTTCATAATCATAATTAAGGAAGCATTGCGACGAACGACCAGCAATCACAAGCCGCAAAGCAACACGAAAACAACAAATACACGGACGAACTCTCGGACAGGTTATTTTCTTACCTACTCGGAAGTCGAATGCCATGAGCGTGCAGCAGACCTCATGCTGTGCGACGAACCACGTCGTACAGCCAGACGGACACCAAGCAAGAGGCTGCTCACCTCACACTCAGGCGAACCCCGGGGACGACAGTTGACAACACGAACGTTAACTAAACTGACCGAATGTCGACGAAGAGAGAACGCCCGACTGGTTGTCTACAGTATGCGCCGCCAGTTCCGTCACAACATGTTTGATGAGACCAGTTGTTCGAATTTATCAGTAAATTCTGTGCTAACGTCCCTTGTGGATTTTCATAAATTAGGAGAGTAAGGGTATTTTTGCAAAGTGGAGTTTTCCTAAAAGCTGCGTACTAGATACATAAAAGTGCCGTCTAAAATGTCCTTTCGACCATTACATTATGCATCCTTTCTGTAATAGTGCCTTCCCCTAGCAAACCACCCAGTACTCGAACAGGTTAAAATCATTTCTGGCATCTGTGTCACAGTCACAGATCTGGTGGACCTGAATCTAACTAAACGTTTTCGGTGCCACAGTGCCACTGCTGGAAGTAATTCCTACACGAAGGAATAACGTATATATGGGATACTTGTATATTGGTAAAAACGTTAGATGACTACATTCACGATTTCCATATCATATTCGACCAACAACGCTCTCTCGCTTCTGCTTGTAGTTATGGCATAACAAGCGTTGACCGCGTCTACCCGAAAACCACGTCATCTGTTCGGAGTCCGGAGTCGTATTATATTATACGAAATTGTTTTGGGCTGCCCTAGCCCTAGCAATGGCACTAACTACCTTCGATACCCATATGCATGCATTATTTATTTACAAGCTTTTACGTGCCATTTCCAGTATAATTTAATGCGTGCTGTGGATTTTTTTTTCTACAAACAATAGCAGCACATATTAAATTGGCAATTAGTGATTTTATTGTTTTGCTTGATGTTTGTGTGCGTGGATGGTATTTTATGGAAATAACCACAATGACATTTCACTGGTTTACTCAACTCTCACTCATGGTTGCGGTTGTGATGTTAAAATTCGAAATGATAATCGCGAAACTAAACGAACTTGTACGCGGGATGTTGCGGATACCGCCGCGGTAAATCAACGCTTTAATTATATTTAAATTATCTAAATTTACCGTCGTTTGCAGCGTACACCACATTTAATTTCTTTTTATCTATACATATCCCTTGCAACGAAATCATTTATTTTTTATTTATTTTTGGTATAGTTTAATTTATCACGTTCATAAACATAGTTTAATCAAATTCAATACAACAAAAATATCATGCTTTTATTGTAAAAATTGTTTTGATATATTTTCTTGTATGGATCTAATCTTGATCTTGATGTTTTTCTTCTTGGAATTTTCTTTTTTTCTGCGCGATCGGCAATAACCGGTAAGAAATGAATACTTGAAAAGCCGGTCTCGGTTTTATGATTTTTCATGTTTTTGTCTTGGGGACCATAAAACGTCAAGTATTACAACTTATATACGCTCCGATTCATATAGCCTACTTGCATATATCTCTGGAAAGCAGCAGTGCGAACACACGAAAAAGAAATGGAAGTGGAAGAAAAAAGAATTGTCTTTTGATACTTCCGTTCTGTTGAATATATAATACTGAGGAAATCATTCTTGTATTTATTACATCGTCGTTATGGGGACGACTTTTTCTTCCTTATAGTCCCAAAAGTCCTTCTATTCGTGCCACATTTTTCACGAATATCGTGTCTCGCGATTTGCGCACGACAATATATTCATTTTTCAGCAGCCACGTGTTGTATCTATCTGGAATATTAATTTCAGGGGAACTCGTTGGCACATTACAATATTATTATTACGATAATGTCGCATTAAATTTTACCCTCTTTGTGTTAGTTAAGTATGCCTTTTGGGACGAAGAAACCAGAGCATAAAGCAATAATTACAATCGCAACCGTAAAGTATTGTTGGAAAGGTGATTCGCCATTTTTATTTGAGTAAAAAATTTATAGGCAGGTTGGTCGATCGGTACTGTGGCAGCAAGAGCAAGGCCCGAATAAGCCAGACACGGTTTCCTCAGGCTCAGCCTCATGTTCATATTATGCGATCGCCCGTGTTGGTCTCACTTCCTTCCCAATTTCTGGCCCAGACTCTGTTCCGACTGATAGCTTTCGGAAGCTGCAAGAACAGCACTTCGATACGTGCAAGTACGTTCGGCTTTATTTATGTTCATGGTCGTTCTTAATTTAGTTATTACTTTGTGAAATATCGACATTTAGAGCCAGAAGGCCCTTCACGGTTCGGACCGGTTTCCTTCTCGGTATAACATACCCACCTCTTAGCACTAATTGCGCGGATACTGGTGTGACGCGGCGATACTTTACGCTTTATCGCACAAAACGTTATTAATGTAGTACCAGTTGTTAGTTAGTTGCGATACGCTACAAGTAAAATAGACTCTGCGTTTTCGGATGGTATATATGGTTCTTATTAACGTGCCGTTCGACTATGCAGGGTAATGTGTCGAAGCGCGCCAGCTATTTTTGTAATTAATTATCTCGGGGTTGTGGCTGTCGGAATTGCCTAGTTTTCCTTCATTCGCCTATGATCCTTCTCGCTTTATGTCTGCTCTATGCCTTAATACCACTACTAGTACGGCGGCATGTTCTTCCGATTCAGAACTATCCTCGTTTGCCAACCACGCACCATCTAGCGATCTTGGACTAGTACGGAGGCATTCACTGGCAATCGTAGTTGTGGTCTCTTAGTAGTAGTATAATAGTCACTCTAGTGTTTTGATGGTAGTGTGTGTATAAAAGCACGAACATCGAGCGGTAAGTTATTTTCTGGTTTTCCAAGATCGACTTTCTCACCCATTGCGGCCATTCAGAATCACCATCTAGATAATAGCGAATCTACCAAACTATTAAATAAAATGATTGCGATTCTCGCTCGGTCGATCCATTCGCCGCCCGCCTCTTATCCTTCTTAATAGTATATAAACCGACCCTATAAGAGGCAAAAAATTGACTCAGCTTCGGGCTTTACATTTTCGGGACTCAGTAGCTTGAATAAATTCTTATAGAATCAAAAAAATCTAATTTAAAATGCGTTTTTGTGTCTTAGTTGCCTTTCAACTATTCTAATACTCCGTTAGTCCAGGTCCAGGACATTGTCGTTCTTTTTATATGGCTGAGTATTCTCAATATCTTACCGATTTTATCAGTGCTTCCTACAAGCGACGGATAGAAACGAATGTACTGTGCTGTAGTTAAAGGGACATGTTTGTTTCCCTTTTACCAATTTTCAACAATCTTTTAGCTAGCAAGTAGCACACATCTCGGAGTGCCTACCCATTTCATGTCCGGCGGTGTATTAGTTAAACCTAGCGTGATGGAGATGGAGAGATCGCTGGATTTATTCGGCTGGGCCTAACTAAGTCCCGTGTCACTGACAGTAGCTTGGAAGACCATGGAAAGATCCCAACGCTCTCCACTTTATCTCGGAATCTTGCATGACTCTCCTGCAATACCGCAATGTACGTAAAGTGAAGAGGAAACTCGGTGACGCAGCATCCACTCACTACTGGTCCACAACGCAACCATCGGATTTAATTAAATTGATATCTATTAACTTCTCGTAGACTTCCTGAATGTAAATAAGTTCCCTCTTGCGAGGAGCAATCATGTCGCAGCTACCGACTTCCCTTTATTGCTGGTGCTCTGCTGCTGCTATTACAAGTAGTTGACTGGGACGGCCAACTTGAACTTCAGTTCCCCATGCCTTTCTAAATTTGTTGCCTCCCTCTTTCACATACCCACAGCTGTGTGTATTTAGATATGTGTTTATCTGTAAGCGATCCGATGCTTCTATATATAT
>JARJEB010009682.1:0-14068 GCA_030264535.1 Liometoxenus newtonarum | reverse complement strand
TTGAATTACTATTGACAGGAAAGTGAGCAATATGGCCGCCATTTGTTAATTCATATGATGACCGTATTGTCGTGAGTAATGGATTCATAATCGCTCATACAATAATATACTATATTTTGCATTGCATCAAAAAAAGGTAAAATGGCAAAAGCATTTGTAATCTTGCAGTTGCATCTTGTTGTAGATACCTGAAAGTTTAATTAATGTAATAGAGTGACTTCAATATTCAATCTTTAAATGTTGGAATTTTGTCGACGCCATATTGGTCACCAACATATATGTTTCGTATATGTTTCTGATGCCAGCGCCCCCTTACTAATTAAACTTGAATTACTATTGACAGGAAAGTGAGCAATATGGCCGCCATTTGTTAATTCATATGATGACCGTATTGTGCGTTCGTGTCTTAAGTAAAAATGCATGGAATATTTTTAGTAACCTCTCTATTATCTACATATTAAACTCTCTGTTAAGTAAGTACGTACACTTTCTCGTCGATTCAGCTTATACCGTGCATGTGCATACGCTTAATAAATAAATTACTTGCACCGACACCTTTTATGATATAGAAAGTTACAAAATATAGTCAGTCCTTCGTTTTTAAACAAAATTGAAAAGTTGATTTCACTTCATGTTTTAGGTAATTTTTTGATTTAATTAAATCATTAAATTGTTCTACCCTAAACGTATTTAATATATGTATATGTGTTCGATGTTAGAATAATTTTTAATACCTAAACCAATTGTTATTGCATGATGCGAGCAATGATCGTAATTTCTTGATAAATAAATGGAAATTATGATTAATGATATTAATTACCTACATTGTATTATTCGATGTCATGTACTTATTTTAATTATAATTAAAGGAAAATAAAATAGCCGCGTTCCTTTTACACTAAGTCTCAGTGAATTCCCAGTTGTGACGTCATTACCCAGTTGCTTGCGCACGTTCCTTTTAAACTAAGTTTAACTGAGCCGGATCAGTTCATCTGAGTTTGCTGCTTGCTCGTGAGCTTGTTTTTTAGTGAGTAAAAGAGAGATAATTTGCCGAATGACAGACAGCTCTAATGTTTTATAAATTTCAGTTTTCTTTTAGCATCTTATTGATGATGTCATTTTCTGAGAGTACAACAATTACAACATACTTAGTTTCAGGCGAGGATCTAGAACAATATTTCGGGGGGTGGAGGGGGTCATATACATCAGTATCTATAATCTGTTTCACCAACACACAGAGTTAGGCCACGCCTCACACAATTATGTGGGTCATGACTCCCATGACTTCCCCCCCCCCCACCCGGGCCTGATCAGTTTACTGAGTTGCTGACAGTCAGGTAAGTGTAAAAAGAATGTAACTAAGACATACTGAAACAAATTGCAAACGCAAAAATTGGGTCAATTGTAATACACATACAAAGTCAATCAATCTACCTGAATGACGAAATAATATGATAATTATAAGAAAATTACATATTTGCGTTGCAAGCAATGCTTTTCTGTTATTATGGAATAAAATACCAAAAAAATGTCAAAAGTTTGTTAAAACATGAAAAAAAGAAGAAAAACAATAGTACGTATGTTAAGTAATAAGTGCTTTATGACGCTCTATTATAAAAGCAAATAAATAGCAAATAAAAAATACATTTCTAAAGTGTATGGTAGGCAACCCAAAGTGCGTTGCTGAAAAGGGTCGACGTTTGAACGTGACAGTAGCAGTGTTTAAAAATAACGATTAACGAGAAATGAGTGAATATAATAACATTTATAATGGAGAATGATTTAAGTTGCACTCCCAAGTCCCCCCGATATTCGTGAAGCGGCAGCAAACAGTATAAATAAAATACTAGGTACCAGAAAAATCAAGAAAGGCATAATTAAAAGAATATGAAAAAGAAAAGGAAAAAAAAAACTTGTGAAACAGCATTTAATGTCTTATCAGAAGGCATGGGACTTCTAGAAATAATAAATTTTCTAAATGAAAACAAAGTTATTTCTGTTTTTTCTAACTTATTTACTGCGCTTCGCATATTATTAACTTTGCCTGTAACAGTAGCCTCGGGAGAATGGACTTTCTCAAAACTTAAAATAATAATAAAAAACTACTTGAGGTAGACCATGGGCCAAGGAAGGTGAACTGGTTTACCGTTAATATCCATTGAATCTGAAATCTGTCCGTCATTAGACTATGATTCCTTAATTAATGATTTTGCGGAACTTAAAGCTCGAAGAGTATAGGTAAGCATGTAATATTTTTATTTTGTACTTTGTACATATTTCAGTTTTATATTAAATATCTTCTTTGCGTTTTGTTATATATTTTATCTCCGAACGTCGTATAAGTGACACATTACTTCACTGTTGCATGCTGTATAAGTGTAGCTTTATGGTGCCTCCGGTACTCATAATAACTTATACTCCTAGGAGCATAAAGTGATTCGCTTTAGACTCCTAGGAGCATAAAGTGATTTGGGACCAATCGGCGTGCAGTACGCAGTAGAGCAGTCCTATGCAACCCAACTGGCGTAACGGTAAGAAACGTCAAATGCCATAACCTCGACACTGTTCATTTATTATTACAATTTTGATTAAATTAAGTGGCGTTCGGAGATAAAATAGTATATATCATTCAGCGTATAAGTGACTTTGTGTGGCTCGTAGGAACCGTTCCTACTCGCCACACAAAGTGTCACTTATACGCTTAATGATATAATCTACTATTTTTGGGATCGAATTTGTAATTTGCCTATATTTCATAGCTTGAAAGCATGAAATCAAATCAAATATGAATGTCATCAATTTCGAGACTATTTCAATATTCAAAATGGCGAATATTCGAAAATTTTGTATCTAAGAACGCAAATTATTTGAAAGGCGCGATATAATTTAAGTATACCTTTGCGATGATGTTGATAAGAACTAATTTACAATAATGAATACATGGTTACAAGCATAGGCGCCGACTTTATGATTTTCTCAGGGGGGCCGGGGCCAGAATAAGAAAAATAATAATACGAATTAAAAATAACAAAACAAAAGTTACGACATTTATTTAACATGTATCTCATACATTTGGTACCTACTATACATTTGCGCCCAACAATCACCGTTAACATTCAAATTTATCGCTCATTTGGGAGCAAATGCAAAATGGTTTCTCAGGGAGGCCCGGCCCCGCTATATTGGCGCTCAGGGGGGCTGGAGCCCCTCGGCCCCCAGGTAGTCGGCGCCCTTAGACTTGGGTATTGTCGGCATGACAACCAAACAACCAAAAATCAACAAGTAACAAGAACAAAATTGAAACGACGACGATGATTTGATGTTTTCATATTTATTGTTAAATGTTGATCTTTATTTGTTGGTGAATTTATATTATGACTCACCTTAATTATTGTTTGAGATTCTAATTATTCCAAATTCTTCTGTTTTACCTGCACATTTGCTATATATATATATAAATAATAATTCACCGTCACCCACTCAACAAACAAACAAGTCTCGTCTCGTGCTGTCGTGTTGTATCTCAATTCAACAGATTATACATACACAGGAATCAAACACTACAATTCCACAATTCTCCAATCCAAACAGTCAAGTAACAAGTCACCAAACCGAACGAACGATGTTTATCTATCAACGTCTCACAACAAACTGAAACTCTGAAAGTGCGCTTCGCTTGGTAATTGGTAGTGTATGTTTTTTTCTCTTGTCTTTCTTTCTGTGATCGTTTCGTGCACGCCGTTGCTACACGAAGGATGCACAAAACAAAGTACTCTACTACCTATCTTTGTCTTTCAAGTTTAAAGAAATGATTCTTTGTTACTCAGTTACCTGTTACTTGTATGAAAGTAATCCGTTCGCTTTTCACTACTTTATTTTCTTTGTTGGATGTTCACTCAATGATTGATTGCACGTAAATGAAGTTCCGACACGAAGTTATCACAAATATATCGATGATTGTCAATTGTTTGATGATACCATGACGACCGACGACGGACGACCAACAAAGTCGAAACAATTCATTTTGTATGTTTGCATCGTAATGGAAGAATTGACGCCAGAAATGAAACAAAAAATATTATGAAAGGCGACAACTCGTATGAATATACGTTTTAAACGGTAATACGATCGTAACAATTCTAGAACACATTCAAATTTAATACTTTAACTATACATTTAACGAATATTATTTACTAATGGACTGGTTCTGCCGGTTCTGGTAATATTAAAAATGCAAACCTGATGAGATGAGTAAAGAGACATGTAATTTGTTACTTTTAAATCAATCATTTCGAGAACCATCAAAATTCAGACTCGAAACGTTTTCTCGATCTTATTTATTCATTATCATTATGATAATCGAATAGTAATGAAGATCAACTATTGGGAAAGTAAGAGAACGATTTGACTGGAACAATATTTTATTTAATGATTCATGGATTCTTCGAAAATAACTTGATTAATAATTAAACAATAAATAAATCATTACTAACCTTATGTAACATCTCCATCAATCATTATAGCCGTAATGTGTCGATTTAATTAATAATTGTGTAGATTTATTAGCTTTTAAAAAGCACTTTTGTCTTAGTCTGCATTTCAAATGCTCGAACATGATGAGGTGAATTCAAAATGGTTGCAACTGTTGCAAGTTACAATGCAACGGCCAAAGCCAACTACACGAATAGTATCTAACTATACGCAACCCATTATACTCGATTAATGTAAAAATCGTTTTTTTTTTGAATATTCCATTTATTTTGAAATACATTCATTCCTAGGACATTTGCACAGATTTTTAATTCATAATTTAAACATGTATTGATCTGGTTTGGGTTAAATAATGCAATTGCCGACGGCTTCATCACGTACCGTATCTAACTATATGCAACCCACTATACTTGATTAACGTAAAAATCGTTTTTTCGAAATTTCCAATTATTTTACAATACATTCAATCCCAGGATATTTCCACAGATTCTTAATTCATAATTAAAAGATGTATTCAACCAAATCGGTTTAAATAATGCAACGACCAATGCCAACGGCAAATTCACCAACAGTATCTGACTATATGCAACCCACTATAGTCGATTAAGGTGAAAATCTTTTTTTCTCGAATTTTCCAATTATTTTGAAATACATTCAACCCCAAGCCATTTCCACAGATTTTTAATACATAATTAAAAGATGTATTAAACTAAATCAGTTTAAATAATGCAACGGCCAATGTCAACGGCAAATTCACAGAGTATCTGACTATATGCAACCCACTATACTAACAGTACCCGACTGTATGCAACCCACTACACTTGATTAAGTTAAAATTCTTTTTTCTCTAATTTTCCAATTATTTCGAAACGTATTCTTTTGATTCCACCCCAGGACGAGGACATTTCCCTACATTTAATTCATAATTTAAACATGTATTGAACTGGTTCGGCTTAAATTTTTGGCTGATTCTGTTGTTCTAATTTTCAGCCATTAGCCATCATCTCAATTTATCATTCAGTCAGCTTCAACATAATCAATACATAATATTAATTACTCCAAATAGTTTATTAATACATAATAAACATTAAAATAACATTTCAAAAATACATTATAGTAAAGGAAATTATTAAATTTTCTATATGTCCTATACTCGTTCAGCAGTTATTAGATTTCTGGCTTGATGTTTCCATTTTGTTCAAAAAAAAATAAATATGTTAGAATGGAAAACATGTGCATGCCGATGGTTCCCTCATTGCGCCTAGAAAGCAAGAAACCTAATAACTTTACATTAAATAACAAGATCATCATTTAAATCGACACCTTTATATAAAAATATGAATTGAAAGGCATTTACGATTTATATTTATTTAATTATTTCTTAATTTTAATAGCGCGCATTTCCGTCCGTTTTATATTTTTTTCAACTTAATTAATATAAAAAAAAATGGATTCGTTTTGTTGCTATTTCATCGTAAATTTACTTAAAACCTATTTATATTTATTTACATTATAATTGCATTAGAAATTCAATTGTCTCTCTTCTCAATCAGCATCAACTTAATGTAAATTATCGACGACGCAATTAATGATTCAATTTCAAAGTAAAATGATCGTGCATTGAAAATCAGTACTTTTTACATAAAATAAGTTCTTCATTCAACCTCTGTCTACGATGATGATTTGTGTTATTGTTATCGGCGGTATTGTTATTCCCCCCGTACTCAACAGATAACATTTTATACAAAATATTGTCATGACCTGTCATTATTAATAACCTAACATCATTTCTACTCTTTCTTCATTCAGCCCCTGTATATGATGATGATTAGTGTTATTTGCTGGATATCAGCATCACAGGCGCATTGTTATCGGCGGTATTGTTATGGATAGTGATTCCCGCGTACTGAACAGATAAAATTTTATACAAAATATTGTCATGACCTGTCATTATTAATAACCTAACCTCATTTCTACTCTTTCTTCATTCAACCCCTGTATATGATGATGATTTGTGTTATTTGCTGGATATCAGCATCACAGGCGCATTGTTATCGGCGGTATTGTTATGGATAGTGATTCCCGCGTACTGAACAGATAAAATTTTATACATAATATTGTCATGACCTGTCATTATTAATAACCTAACCTCATTTCTACTCTATTGTTGTTTATAGTGTCCTGGCATAAGGCGTTTACTATATTACGAGTCTTATTAACTTAATAAGATGATAAGAATAAACCTAAACTAAACAAATTATCAATTATTTACAAAATAAAATAATTACTTTTTTTTGCTCTCTTTCGCTTATTTGTTCTTAATTAATCGATTGCGAGTGTTGTTTCCGTCATATATATGTTTCCGTTTGTAAACAATTAGTAAATGTAGCTTTGTTCCAACACGCATATTGTTACGCTGTGCGGTAGGTAGCTGAGACCATAATATAAATTATTTTAAACGAGTTGATTTATAAAAAGAGTATATATGTAAGTGTGCTGCTTCTCGCCTGTCGTAAGAATTAAAAAACCATAACTTAAATGTAAATAGCGTCCGACCCTTTATTGGCCTGGTGGCCGCCTACTCCGCCGCCCCCACCGCCCGTCGACGTGTACGTCGTGGGACTCGTAATATTTTCGGACCAGTCCGACGTAACTGAACGCGGTGAATTCGACCAATGTCCAGGACTATCGGGACTCGGCGTTGGAAAGCTATCGATGTTCAAATGCTGCGGCGAAGCGTCCGAATGCTGCGACGGCGGCGTCATATAGTAATTTGGTTGCGTATATTGTTGCGGATTCAAACTCGCCGGCGCTGCCGTCTGCGTCGTCATTCCGGCATAAGGCAGTTCGAGCCCCGCCTGACTGAAATCGAAACCCATCTGCAGGTTCTGATTCTGCGGAATGCCGCCATGCTTCTGTTGCGTAGCGGCACGCATGGCGGCGATGTGCGTCGGGCTGGTCGGCAAGCAAGGACGTGTCTTCGCTGGGGATGGTGAGCCGTTGTACGCTTGCGGCGACATTGACATATTCGATTGCACCGAATGCGGTGGGGATTGATTCGAGTACGGTGGACTCAACGTGTTCGGCTGCATGTGCCGGCTCTGCTGCATGATTTGATCCTGGAAGTTGTTAAGGGAGAAGGCACTGTAATTATCCAGGACGAGGCCGTGTATGGTGTGCAGTGAGTTGTTCTTTATCACATCATCGTAGCTGGGCGGCTGTTTGTTGTTTAACAGCGAGTCTAAGCCGCCGGGCAATGTCATGTTTGAGTATAACGACGCTGTGTCGTACGGACTTGGCAAGTTCGCCATTGGAGATTCGACAGGGCTCAATGTCGCCGTCATCGAGTCGATCCCAGTCGGTTGAATTTCCGTTTGTGGCATGTTGATTACCGTCTTCTTGTTGTTGTTATTGTTACTTTTCTTGACGCTGGGCTTACGGCGAATGCTGCCTGTGTGCGCGCCTTCAACTTGGGGGCTTGTGGGATTCGTTGAGCTGCTTTTACTGGGACGCTTTGACTTTTGTCGTTTTGGTACGATTACGGTTGGATGTTGAATCAATTGACCTGTTGGTGAGGCTATCAAAAACACAAACAAATTATTAATTCCATTGCCAATTAACATTAAATAAAACATAATTTGAGCATTTTTATCAAGTCAACAAAATGGCTGACATCCACACAAACTGCACCCACTCAAAACGTACCTACCACCCACACCCATATAAGCAGCTACAACAAACAGTATGTTAGAAATATTAACTCAAAAACTCACTCATCATCGAGTTGTTTGGAATCACATTCACCATTTGCGGACTGCGCGGAACATGTTCCTCTAGCAATCGCACAATGTCATGATGCAGCCTTTCACTCGCAACATCCCGCGGCAAGCGATCCATGTGATCGGTGATCTCACGATTGGCATACGCCTCCAAGAGTGCTTTACACGCTTGATACGAACCTTCACGTGCTGCCAGGAAAAGTGGTGTCTCATCCTATATTTAAAACCAAACGCAAATTGCAAATGCATATTAAGCACTAACGAATCAAACAAAATTCACTACTTTAATTTATTTACCTTATCGTTTTGCGCATCGCGATTCGCTCCATGCGAGAGCAGTATATTCACGGCTTCAACATTATTGACAGCGGCAGCCCAATGTAGGGCAGTCTTTCCAGTGTTATCAGCCGCATTAATGTCGGCTTCAGCACCGATAAGATCCTGCACCATGCCTTCAATCGCCAGCCTTGCAGCGAGTATCAGGGGCGTGGTGCCTTCGTGCATTCGTGCGTTCAAATTGGTCGCACGATTACGTAACAGTATCTGAAAGACTCCGAGCGCATCAGCGGCGACGGCAGTGTGCAATGGCGTCCGGCCAGTGTTATCTTGCGCATTCGCATCAGCACCAGCATCCAGCAATCGTTTAGCTGCATCGGCTCTTGCAAATCGTGCTGCTAAATGCAACGAAGTCTCGCCGGTCTTGTCCATTGCAGCATTCAATTCGGCACCTTGCGCAACCAGATCCTGAATGACTGCGCCAGCTGTGTCATCCTCATCTTCTTCACCAGTCTCCATACCGCCGCCTCGTACCGATGCGAGCATAATGGGCGTCATTCCACAAGGACCACGCGCGTTTATGTCCTGGATGTCACCTTGCGGTGGTGTTAGCATCACGGACGGGCGGACATCCGCAGCATCCATGTGCTGTTGCGTCCAATGCCTCGGTTCGGCTTCCTCGTAGTCAGTTATTACGGTGTGATCGCTCTGATAGCCTGCTTCCAGCACTCGCATGCGTTTCGGTTGCGGCATTTCCGATTCATCGTCGGACCATTGCTGCCCGTGTCCAATGTGCTGATGCGGCATGTCCATCATGGATGGGTTCTTGTTCAAATTGCGCATTTCCTGACCATCGGGGCCGCGTCGGCGTGAACGTCGCCGCGTGCCAGAGTTCGTACGAAGGAAACCCTCTGGGAACCATGTTATACCCGCAGCGCGTTTACGCTGCGTTTGCACTACCATGGCAACCGCGGCGCAGATAACAAACACCATTGTGATGCCGAGAACGACAAACTTGGCATTGGTTGGTGTATCGCTGATAATATCCGAATCGGGTGAACCATCTACGCGGAAAATCGGGAACGACTGCGAAATCGTGTGTTTCGACGCGGTCGCGGCCAAAAATTCGGCAGCAGCTTCCGCTGTTTGGAAGCAGGCCTCCGAATTGATGACCGACGTACATTTACGATTGTCAATTTCCAGGTAAACTTCAACTCCCGACTGTTCCGAGTGTCCAATATGGTATTTGCGTTTATAGAGTGGATCCTCCAAGCTGGGCGTGGGACCTTTCCACGGATAAATCATATCCATGCCGAAGCGATCCTTCTTAATGCGCACCGTCGTTCGCAATTGATGGCTGGTATCGCGCAAGAACGCTACGACATTCTTCTTGAACGCTTCCGGATCCATAAGCACAGTGATGCGCAGCACACCTTCGGCCACTTCAGGCGGCTCCTTCTCGCAATCCAAACCATCCCAATTGCACTCGGCGTTGTTGCATCCGTAATCGCAATGGCCATTAGCGTAATGCGTCTGACAGTACGCATCATAGATCGGATTGCATGGCTGCAACGATTTCTCACAGTCACGTCCATCGAACAGACACTGCTGATTGTTGCACTCTTCGTTGCAGTTGCCGTCCATGAACACTTCCCAGCATTTGATTGGCGCCGTGCAATTAGCCCACGGGTTATTCACGCCGAGTGAACAATCATTCCCATCAAAGTCGCACGCGTACGTGTTGCACTCTTCGTCGCACTTATGATTGCCGCGCTTCATCGGGCAATGGTTGTTGTTACATTGTTTACGCTGTATTTCCAAGTCGTTGGCGTAGTATGGCGGCGGCGACGTACTCGAAACGGATGGCGGCGTGTAGCCGACGCCGCCTGGGAAGTTCTTATCGTAGTACTCACAGTTCTTACCGTTGTGTTTCGGCGGGCAGAAGCAGATGTAATCGCCAAGTCGGTCCTGACAAGTGGCCTCATCGTGCTTGCACGGATTCGACTTGCACTCGTCCAACGCATCGATCTCGCAATTCATTCCGGTGAGACCAAGGGTACAATCGCATTGGTAGCCACCACCTTCGGCCATGCGACAAGTCCCACGATTCTCACACGGATTACTCTCGCAATCGAAACCCGTAAATTCACAGTTCTTGCCGTAGTAACCATCCTGGCATGTGCATTTGTGACCGGCATGTATCGCTGTACATATGCCACCATTCTGGCAAGGGGACTTGGCGCAAAAGTTCACTTTCGATTCACAATGGCGGCCCATAAAGCCCGACTTGCAATTGCAGTGGTAATCGTTCACCAATTGGACGCAATCCAAAGTGCCGGGATTCGAACAAGGATTTGAGAGGCATTCGTTGATATCACCTTCACACCGTGGTCCAACATACCCCGGCGGACAAACGCATTCAAACCCACCGACACGATCAACGCAAGTCCCATTATTGTGACACGCATCCTTCTTGCAGTCATCGATGTTTATTTCGCAGATGTAGCCAAGCGTGCCGGAAGGACACGAACACGAGAAGCTATCGATAAGGTCATGGCACGTCCCGCCATTTTGGCACGGATTAATCTTACAGTCATCGACGTTCAGCTCACAATTCTGACCCTGAAAGCCTTTCGTGCAAGCGCACGAATACCCCCCGACCAGATCCTTACAACTGGCGCCATTTTGACACGGTGCCGCTTCACATTCGTTAATTTCCCTCTGACAATACGATCCCGTATATCCGTCGAGGCAATGACACCGATGCGAGTTCCCAATATCTTCGCACGACCCATTATTGCAGAGCTGCTTGTGCGGAATACCTTTGCGGAGCGCAGCGTCCTTGCAACTTACCATTTCAACATCGCATACCTTTCCGGTCCAGCCCGGCGCACAGATGCATTGATACTGATTCTTGTGTTGTAAACACGTCGCTTCGTTCTCGCATGGATTCGTCCCACACCAATCTACGTATTCGCGACAATCCTTTCCCGTGTATCCGTACGGGCAGTGACAGGTGTAAACCATATTGTGGTCCTGACAGGTCGCACCATTTGCGCACGGACTACTATCGCATAAATTGATGCGATTCTGACAGTTCGAACCAGTGTAGCCCGGCATGCAGATACACGTATACGTGTTGATGCCATCCACGCAAGATCCGCCGTTCATGCAGCTACTAATCGTGCAGTCGTCGTCGTTGATTTGACACGTTATGCCGGAGAAGCCCAACGGGCACGTGCATGTGTACGAATCAACGTACTGATTGCACGTGGCACCGTTATGGCATGGATTTGATAAGCATTCGTCGATGTCGACCTCGCAATGTTTGCCTTTGAAGCCGTTAACGCACAGGCACATATAATCGCCGATATCGTCCAAGCATGTGCCGCCATTTTGACAAGGAACTAACCAAACAACAAATTCATTCATTAGGTTTTTTTTTTATTTGCTAATTTTGTATTTTGATCATGGATGGCATTGCACCGAGTGCATGCCACCGTAAAGTACTCCGAGTAGTTCCGTCTTGATCAAAGTAGTTGGGAACTATTCAGAGTAGTTACGAGTAGCATACGATTGCACTCATGCATTCGATTTATTGCACCCGGTTGTTTTTGGGTGCAAATGCCATCACTGATTTAGGTGATGTTAATACTTACATGATGCACAATCATCGGTGTTAATGTTACAATCTTTTCCTTCGTAGCCATGAGCACAGATACACTGATAAGAACCGTTCGTATTCTTGCACGTCGCACCGTTACGACACGGTGCCGATATCAAACACTCATTAACATCAAGTTCGCACAACCTCCCCGTATAGCCAACGCTACAAGTACACGCAAAGTCCAAGAAGTTCGAACTAGGTGAACATCTAGCATTGTTGCGACACCTGTTCGGTGCGCACGGGTCCAACTTCTCTTGGCAATCGCGTCCCGTAAAGGGCAGTTCACAGACACACTTGTAGTTGTTCACTTGATCGATGCAAGTACCACCGTTCTTGCACGGACTGAACGCACAATCATCGATGTTCGTCTCGCAATTCGTGCCGGCATATCCTGGCAGGCATTCGCACGTGTAGGACGCCAGATGATCGTGACAGATACCACCATGTTGACATGGATTCGAAGCGCATTCGTCGATATTGTGCTCGCATTGCTTGCCGCCGTATCCAGGTAGGCAGTGACATATGAATTGGCTGACGCCATCCTCACAGCTACCACCATGCTTGCACGGATTTGATTTGCATTCGTCCACGTCGCTCAGACAGCGAGCGTCATAGTAACCGCGAGGGCATTCGCAACGGAAACCATTGACAAGATCGATGCAAACGCCACCGTTCGCACACGGATTCGAAGCGCATTCGTTGATATCAGTTTCGCAGTGCTGACCCATAAAACCAGGTATGCATTCACACGTGTACCTGTATATTGAACGAAAAACAATGTTTAGATACATAGAAAAATAAACAAATAAACAAACAAAAAAACAAAGAGCGTTAACGTAGGCACAAAGTTACAAGTTACAAGCGTTTAAATGATTTAACAAATTGACTTACGATGAATACATTGGATAAATATTAATTGTGTTATCACTGTGCAGCATGAAAAGAGGAAGAGACGCAGACATTAATTATTACATACTATTCATAATTATATGTACATATTGTAATAAAATAGTAACAAGCAAGACAGGACAGGTATACACACCTATTGATGCCATCGATACATTGTGCTCCATTTCTGCACGGATTGCTATAACATTCGTTCACGTTGATTTCGCAATTGTGACCCGATGTACCAGCTTTGCATAGGCACTGATAGCTGTTGATGAGATCCTGGCAGGTGCCGCCATACTGGCACGGATTCGATTCGCACTCGTTGATCTGCGTCTGGCATAGATAGCCCGTGTATCCGGGATGGCACGTGCAGAAAAAGGTGTTCTCACCATCAACGCATTCACCATGATGACACGGCGACGATTGGCAATCATTAATATTCGTTTCGCATGAGTAACCAGTGAAGCCAGCCGGACAGAGACACGTGTAGCCGCCAATTGAGTCTTCACAAGTACCGGCATTCCGGCACGGATTCGATATGCAATCGTCGATGTTAATTTGACATCGGGAGCCCGTAAAGCCGACGGCGCACGTGCACTTGAATGAATTGATCTTGTCATGGCAGATTCCACCGTTGAAACATGGATTGTCTTTGCACTCGTCGATATCGATTTCGCATTGTGTGCCAGTAAAACCTAGACGGAAATAAAAGTATTCAAATTAGACAAGATGGCGGACACAATGACATAACTATAGAGGTATACCCATTACTAGAGGAAAAGTATTCGTATTGAAATGCATTAGAACTGGAATTGCCTTGCCCGCATGCGCGATGCACTAAATTTGCGTCAAGGGCAGGCAACAGGGGCAATATTGGTAATATTAATGAATCTCTTCCTTTCTTAGACGTTGATGAAATGAACGATAACGGGTTGCGTACAAAAACAAATTTGCCTCACTTTCA
>JARJEB010009680.1:0-11069 GCA_030264535.1 Liometoxenus newtonarum | reverse complement strand
TATTCATTGTGTTGCAATAGGTGTCACAATGTCGACTCGACCGATACTTCACGGTTTGTTAGGTTAGGTTCTTCCTATACCTACCTAAAAGTTCTTTGCTAATGAAAACGTGAAGTATTGGGCATTTCTAATATAGTATGCATTGTGCAGGTCAGAACTTGTTTATACATGTTCTTGCGTTGTTGCATATTGTACTTCAACGAAACCGTGTGATTCATAGGAAATATGTCGCAGCAAAAAAAAACAATGGCTATGACCTACTGCTACTGGTGACGAACATTACAGTTACAAAGTGATCAGATCATCAGATCAGATCATCAGATCAGATCATCAGATCAGATCAGATCAGATCATCAGATCAGATCATCAGATCAGATCATCAGATCAGATCATCAGATCAGATCAGGGTGAGGGCCGCCGCTCGACTCTCCTCCGCCCATAAGGTGGAGGGCGTGGAGGGCATAGTAAACGTCCATAAGGTGGCGGCGTTAGAACCCGCTGTTTTCTTCTACTGAGACTATTTGGTCAATATTTCCTTCTTCAGAGCCTTCCAGTACATTCAATTAATAATTGTTTATTCAAATTGTTGCCTTCAGCTTCTGATCAGTTAAGTTAAGCAACATTATTTGATTTCATTGTTTCAGAGTTCAGCAAAGCGCATGTACGGAATATTTAAAAAAAAAAATTGCATTTAGTTCGTAACTTCGTGAAGTTTTAATGCTGGATTCACGAATATATTACGAGTATGTACCCACAAGTCACAATTACAAGTTGTTGCAATGGTTGGCAGTCGTTGTGCAATCGAATGCAGAAATTACACCATATAATCATCGCAGTTACCTTAGGAAATCTTGTATAATACACACAAACGAACACAAATTAAAATAAAAACGAATTAAAACATAGAAATAACTAACTAAAAGAAAAAACTACACCGAAGTATACGACAGATTAAAGTTCTTTCTAGGTTATGTTCTAGGCAACCGACTCTTAATCGATTTTTGAGAGAATCGATTCTATTAGAAAAAAAACGATTTTTAAAATCGATTCTTTAAACTACAATTTTTCTCCAAACATCGATTTATGAGTAAAAATTATTGATTTTTCAATTATTTGTAAAACAAGAAGGTGGCAACTGACGTTAAAAAATAAAAGCGAATTAAAACATAGAAATAAGAAATTAAATTGAAAACTACACCGAAGTTTACGATTACGACAGATTTAAGTTTTTTCTAGGTTATGTTCTAGGCAGGCATAGCGATTTTTAAAATCGATTCTTTAACATATCTATAAATTTTCTCCAAAAATCGATTTTTCAGTAAAAATTATCGATTTCAATTTGTCAACTATTTGTAAAGCAACAAGATGGCAACGGATGTTAAAAAATAAAAACGAATTAAAATATAGAAATAATAATTGCATCGAAAACCATACCGAAGTGAAATTGATCTATTGATCATAGATCATACAATTAAACAGCGTTCATGACAGATTTTAGTTTTTTCAAGGTTGTGTGTTATGTTCTAGGCATACCGATTCTTAATCGATTTTTGAGAGAATCGATTCGATTGGTCCATTCTTTAACATATCGATAACATAATCGATTTTTCAGTAAGCAGAATTGGTTTCGATTTTTCAACTATTTGTAAAGCAAAAAGAAGGCAACTGACGTTAAAAAATAAAAACGAATTAAAACATAGAAATAATAATTGAATTGAAAAACACACTGAAGTGAAATTGATGATTATATAGGTACAATTAAACAGTGTTCATGATAGAATTAAGTTTTTTCTAGGTTATGTTCTATTTTCTGCTGTTGCTACTGCGCATGCGCTCTTAGAAAACAGTAAAATCTTCAAATTGAAAAGTAAATAAATTTCTAGCAACATCGTCGTCATGGGTCATGCACGAACGAATATCGCAACACACTTTTGTTTATAGTCGTCCTTCTTTGCTAGGCTAGAGCTAGTTATTTTCTTCCATCATAATAATCGATCTCATACTGATGGATGCAGTGGTGGATTTAGCAAGAGTGGGGTTCTAGGCGTTTCATTTCTTTTGGGGCCTCCAAAAGCAGGGACGCAAAGGCTCTCCCGTGCGGTATGTGTGAGTGACCAAAAAAAAGCTTTCAAGTTCTGTCCCGTGCGAAAAAAGTTCTCTGCCGTGCGGTATGTGAGTGACCAAAAAAAAAGCTCTCAAGTTCTATCAAAAAAAGCTTATCAATCTTCTATCTAAATAAAAAAAAATTGGGATTTGGAGGCCCCAGGCGGCCGCCTACTCCGCCTTATGGTAAATCCGCCGCTGGATGCATGTAAACCCTTATTCGGTTTCTGATTGTTTTTATTTGTTGCTGTCGCTGTCATCGTCATTTCGTTAGTTGTTTTTCTAAGCGAGCAGCAGCAGCAGCAGCACAACGAACATAAGCTAAGCAAGACCAAGAAGTAGGCGATCAGTGCACAAATACATATTTATAAAGTATAAACATAACGTTGTTAGCTCAGTTAGCTGGTTCTGGTCTCTATGGTAATTGTAATTGCAACTGTAGTGGTTGGTATCTAGTATAGGTAGTGGGCGACCAATTATAACTTTCTCTTTGCTACAACTGCAACAAGTACAACAAACTAAACTACTTAATAGAAGTTGCTGGCACGAGCAAAGTGAATTTAAAACTTATACAAATTAAAAATAAAAATATTTTTTCAACACCTATATGGTCCTATGGTCCTATATGGTCATTATTAGCATTTTTGAATGATTAATGGTACCTATAACTCACTATCGTGAGTTATGGATTTTCATTACTCACTACCGTGAGTAATGAAGTTTTAGAAATTACTGCAATTAAATAACATTGATGGTGTATTCAAGTTCAACAAGATTTAACGAATTTGAAGTGACC
The DNA here is from genome assembly GCA_030264535.1 of Liometoxenus newtonarum. Lineage (NCBI taxonomy): Eukaryota > Metazoa > Arthropoda > Insecta > Coleoptera > Staphylinidae > Liometoxenus > Liometoxenus newtonarum. The sequence goes on along the minus strand of JARJEB010009680.1, from coordinate 8,170 downwards.
GATCGAACTTATCTATATGATCTAAGATCTCGAACGAACCCGAGGGAACCCGAGAAATTCTGTTAATTTCATAATATTGATCGCGTATTTTCGAAGATCACAAGATTTAACAAATTTGAAGTGACCGATCCAGCTTATCTATATGATCTAAAATTTCGAAAGAACCCGAAGAATTCCGACAATGACTGTATGTGATCGCCCGCCATATTGTATCAGTTGTCAGTTACGTCGCTTCATCGAGAAATCACAATTTGTATTTTGTGTTAAAAATAGTGCAAGGTGTAGAAAAAGCATAGTATTATATTAGCGATTATGGCCATTACTCACTCAGATGAAATTGCGCCACTCGCCTAGCGGCTCGTGGGCTCAAACATCATCTTCATGAGTAATGGCTATCATAATCGCTCATATAATAATATACTATTATTGTTTTCTAGTGGATTTGATATCCAAGAAGTTCATGAATATTAATGAAATGAATAAATATTTGTTAATGGTCAGGGGTGTAGCTAGGTTAAATTGGCCCCGGTGCAAAATCACAGTGGCCCAGCCGACGTCCCCTTGATTCTAAAGTAAACTGGATGGATCAATCCCACAATTTCTGTGTTAGCAAAACGGGAATGGGAACTCCCAAATCGTTGGGGCCCCGGGGAGTCGCACTGAATTCCCCTATGATAGCTACGCCACTGTGGTGCGTATAAAATCACGACTGAAGCAAGAGAAATATGTAAATCAAAAGAGCGTTCTACATACCTACATGTTATTTCTAATGTAATGTGAACGTGAACTAACTGGAGTAATTCTTGCATCAGCCAAGTTTAAAGAAGGAAATCTTTGAAAGATGACTATGAAAAGCTTTTACTTATATGGACATCGAAGATACATCCCCCAAATATTCATATAGCCTTAATATTTTCTAAATAAACCTTTCAAAGTTTTATTGAAATTTAGCCGAAAGATGATTGAAGATAATTCAGGATGGTACTTAAGCGTTTTTTTTTTCTCTGTGACTTAACGGTCAGGCATGCTTATAAATTTCTTTGAGTTTTGGAAGAAAATTGGGGTTATTTCTACGCTTCTATGCGTTTCACGAGTATGTCTTTGTCCCGTGCGGTGAGACATGTAAATTTGTGTTTCCATGAGATAGGCACATGTCATTTTGCAATTTTCAATTTTATATTCATTTTTTCGTCGATTTTCAACCAACGCTAGCGAGTGAACGGCCGTTGTGCGGGTATATAAAGTGGTTGTGATCTACCGAAAAGTCATACAGTTCTATCAGCTAGCAAAGTCAACCATCTTAGTACAAAACAGTTCCAACCAATTTTCATTCTAGAAAATAAAGCCAGTTTAACAAGATGTTCAAAGAAGTAAGTATTAAAAATCAAGTTTTCTATATCTACTTATAGATAATAACATTTAAAGTTTTCTATTGTTTAATTTGTCTAATTACAGATTGTTCTTGGTGTCTGCTTATTCGCCTTCGTCAATGATGTTAATGCAGGTGGTTATGGAGCAGAATCTTATGCCAATGTAAATTTGGGCGGTAAAAGTCTTGGTCTTCGTGGACTTGGTGGCGAAGGACTAGGAGGACTAGGCGGTAGTAAGCTGATTTCCGTAATTTCCGCACCGATAGGTATTTCCAAAGCTGAGCCAATAATCGATTACGTTGTAAGTGTACATTAACAAATCTTCCATGTACCTATATACTCATCTTAATTTGTTATTTCAGGCTTACCCACAATACTCATTCAAATATGGTGTAGTAGATCAAAAGACCGGGGACAGAAAAGAACAACGCGAAGAACGCGACGGCGATGTTGTTAAAGGCGAATATTCATTAGCGGAACCAGATGGCACCATTCGCATTGTAAAATACACTGCGGACAAGCACAACGGTTTCAATGCGGAAGTCATTCGTTCCGGACATGCTATCCACCCACAAGTGGTTCAACTCCAGAAAATTGTCGCTCTTCCCGTCAAAAGCTATTCGCTAGGTTTAGGAAGCGGAGACTTGGCAGGCGGAATCAGTAAGTATGGCGGCGGCGGCGGCGGATATTAAGTCACCGATGACTCACGGGCAACTAACTTGACTCGGGCTTATTTTATGACTTTTTCCTTTAGGTACTTGATATTTTTTATAAATGGCTGTACAAGCACCTATTATGATATCTCACAAAATATTATAAATAAATAAGCAAAAAGTTTTTGTATAAAAATTGTTAATTAATTCATTTACACGGTATTTTAATGCAGGCAACCCAATGAACCTAACTGGTTTTAATGTTCTAGAATGTTGAAAATTGAGCTTTTTTCATAGAGGAGGCATTCGAATTGACACTCGATAGAGCGGGCGGTCGAGTAAGTTGATCAAACATCGATCAAGCAACTTTGAAGGCGACGAGTAAGCTCCGAGCATAAAATAGTAAAATATTTCATTCGAAATACTAATTTTCAACTCTTTTGGTTGTCAAATTTGGACTTACGTTAATTTTTATTAAAATAAACATTGATACATTTAAAATACTAATATTCGTGCCAAATATGTGACGTCACCTTGGTCGGTGTGTTTCGTGATTACTCGGGAAAGCTCGTGTGTTGTTAGACAACTGGCAAGTTGCGCTCGGAGCTCACAGGGCGTCAAATCGAATGCGCTCTTAATAACTCGACTCAAATCAGTTTTATTAGAAAACATCAAAAGAAGTAATGTAATAAAAATGGAGGCAATAATTCAAATTATTCATATTTATATTTAAGTGTAATAGCGCGGTGTGATACAATCAGCACATTTGGAAGAAATTGTTGTCTCCATGTTATTCCAACTAATGCTTCAAATCTGCATAATCGATACATGCTTAGATAAAACAACCAAATAATAGTTAGACACGACTATTAAATACCTACATTAATAAATATAAATCGCAAATATGACAGCAAGAAATATTTGCATTATTCAAAAATTTCTATAATTATTATTATACCTATTTGTACATGTGAATGTGACATTAATAATTTCCATATACTTTGGCTGATATTTTTTGTTCCTTTTGTGCTGTGGTTTGGTTCTTCTGGTATGTTTTATTCTTAAGGTGCAATACCAATCAAGCGACCCCAGCCGCACGAACACTGCTTTACGTTACGCCAGAGCTGCTCTAATCGCTCGGATACGCTACAGTCGAAATGTCCGCGCGGGTGGAGCCGTGAGACTGGAGCCGCGTGACTAGTATTGCACCTTTAGAATGGTTTTTATGTTAGAATCTCTATAGTTCGATTGGCAGACACTCTGTGGGTGTAGAGAACATTATTCTAGCTTATTCTAACCATCAAAGGAACATAACATTTAGTCTAATAAAAAGTTCTTTATAATTTGTTCTAGACATGAGGATATTATAATAATTAGTTCTTTCTATTTTTGTCTTTTCTTCTTTTTTTCGTTTTTTTCTTGGTCATTTAACCATTCTTTGAATTAACTGTATATATAATTTCGGTGATCGTTATCAATAAGACGTCAGTAAATGTTCGTTTTATAAACGATTTAAAGATTTAAGATGTTACAAGAATATCTAACGATTCAAAATGTATTAAGAACTATTTTAATGCTAGTCTTTCAACGTTTTGGCTCCTTAAGTGATAACAATCTACAAATTTCGAGTTTTCGACTTACTTTTAACAATCTACTCATGAAAAACTATATACAAAGTGTTTTAATCTTGCGAATTTCATTATAGGACTTGTAAAGAAATAATTTAACAAAAAAAAATTGCAACTCTTTGTGTTTGTTATTTTTTAAAGGAAAACGAAAGAGATTAAGATTAAAACATTTGATGGTGACCAAGACGACGGCGCTCGGGCGCTGAATTTAAAAATAAATTATTTTATTGGCTTAGAAGTTGTAATTCATTAAATCATGTACGACTTTCGATCAAATCAACTACACGATTAATTCTTGTTCTTAAATTTTTAAGGCTTTAAGGCTTCTTTCAATCTTTTTATATTGTAACTTTGAACCGTGACAAATTCAAAATTCGTTTTCAAATTGAAACATCAGCTAATTATAAATTATGAATGCGCGAAATATTGCCTCTCAATAAAAAAAACATATAGCTAAGTAAGTAGTATAAGTTATCGAGAACATGTCTCAATTATTTATTATAGGGAGTGCACTTTCTTTTGCTGTTACTTCGTCAATTCGTAAATAATTATAATTAAATAATACCGGCCTTCCTTCTACATCTTACTTACAGAGGTAGATATATGTATAATCACGTAACGAAATATTTAAAAGTTTAGTAACACCAACAGCAAGACGAGAACGTAAGGACGTAAACAACATCCTGTACCATGACGAACAAGACTGACACCTTCCGGCAATAAAAAATTAAAAATAGATCTTATCAAATTAAATTAAATAAAAAACAATTTTGCAAATATAACAGTGAAATTGAATCGAAATTTGAATGTTTATATTAAGTATAGGTATATATTTTTTATTTAAATACTTAATTCGTTTTAGTATATTTCGTAACGAGTTGCGTTAAGAAAAACCTTTTAACGCAAACAGCTGAGAAGATTATTTTTTGCACGCCCACATCAAGTTTTAAACAGAATATAGCAATTTAAATCACGAAATCATTACTGTTGCCGTACCCAGAATCAAACGTCAAATGCAAGTAACACGTCGTACAATTTCAAAACGTTTGCAACCCAAACAACAATTGCCAGTAAAAGCATAGAACAAGAAAGAAGAAGATGGATTGAAGTGTTGCGTTAAGAATATAATCGTTCAGTGTTAGGTATATGGAAGTGATGTTTGAGAACCGCTTATGCAATTGCGCAGCACTTATTTATTATAAATAGTTTCTTACCAACTGACTGTCTATGGCATGACTATTAGGCATTCTAATAACCTCCAAATTTCGCTTGCTCGTTGATGAAAACATGATGTCTAAGGCTGGTTATGCAATACATCCGTCACAATGCCAGATCTCAGAAGCGCCAGCCCAATGTTTTTCTTCGACAGGCAATATTTTGACGTTTGTGACGTCATACTAGATTGCCTAATAGACGACAGGCAACATTTATAACATATGGTTATTTATTTGAGTGTGCATGGAAGGAATTATTTAAGTACTACTTTACTTGTTATTTAAGTTGTAAGTTGAAATTGTTTTGCAGTTGAAGTGCCCACAGTATAAGTCAAATCCAATAGGTATGTTATCAAACACAGAAACAGCAAAAACATGTTGTTAATTATTTGTTAACATATCAAAAGCTAGCTCGCTAAAAAGTATGATGAAATATTTTATTAATGAATGATTTATTGATATATGTCCGACCGTATTACAGAAACCAGCATCAATTAATGCAGTTTTAGTTTTTACGTCTGTTATACTTTTTTCAAATACAAACGAACAAGAAATTCTTAAATTAATTTAAAAGTATTAAAAAATGTGTTAAATTCGCATCGCACAACTTTCTAGCCATATACATTACGATTTCGTAGAAGTCGTCTATCTTAAAAGTAATTCTGATCGTAAAGTGCAAATTGTTTAATTTCGATGATATTTAACGTCATTTTCAATATTGAAGTTTAATTGTCAATTCAGAGTGTCAGCGTGATGGGAGCATCATTGTTCTATTCTATTCTTATGATGGTCATTGTTATTGGATTGTTGAAGCCAGACGAAAAAGCCGATTTTTGACCTGGGATCAACGGACCTCCACGAATCAGGGAAAAATAAGACTTTAATTTTTTTCTGATTACCTTACTTTCCTTTACCTACATACCTACGGACGGTATGTGGCCGAAAAGTAAAAAGTATCATTTACTCATTTTAAAAATAACAAATCTGTAGAAATATTAAAAAGCAATACATTGCAATATATGTTTTCTGGTAACTGTAAAGTGGTAACAAAACGTAATAATTATGAACAAAGAGTAAAATAAGAAACACATCGCACAATCTATTCCTGTAGTGAAAAAGACGTTATCGTGTTGAATAAGGACGAGTGGACAGATGCGACACGGTCATAAAGTGAAGTGAAATATTACTGCTGCAGAAAAGATCCAAAGATCCCGCTGACTAAGGACTAAGGAGACGGAGCGTAGAAAAGTGACAAGCACGACAGGAGCAAGAAACGCATGAAAAACGTTTGGTTGGGAATAAACATAAAATGAAATTGAGCACTAAGAAAAATAAGTAGCGAGTAATAACGCGCTATATATAAAGAACTAGCTAGTGATATATTTATTTAATGCCCAATCATTTGCTTTTTTCTTCAATAGCCCCGCTTAGGTTTATTTTTTTGCGTTTCATTACTTTCTTCATGATCACTTGGTACTTGAAAATTTCATTTCTACCGTAGATGGATCAAATGTTTTAATCTTGTTATCTACGCAGCATTATTTTCAATCAAATTATACTTATTTTTACAACACTCGCTCATAAGATCCTTCTCAACACAAAGAGTTGCGAACACTATTTTTTCCACACCCATAATCATATTTTAGAGACAATTATACAAATTTGAATCACAAAATCACTAAGGTTGCTTGAACGCAGAGTCAAACGTATGCAACCCAAACAACAATTGCTATTACGGCATCGAACATATAACGAGGAAGAAGGAGATGGACATATCACACTTGTTATATAATGAAAAAAAGTAATAGTTTTGTAGATAGCCTTATTAGAGAACGTCTTATGCAACTGCGCTAGCACAAATTCTGTTGCATAAAATGTACATAACATAGAATAATAAATTATTTAGTTTTACTGACTCTGTACTCTCTAGTTCTAAGCTAAGCTAATACCGCTCAAAACTATTCAGAGTAAGTTCCGAACTCATAGTATGTATTTTCCGAACTATTAGTTCCACAAAAGTTCCACTTACATGCCTTTGCCTCTCTGAGTGCCAGCAATTTATGTAATACTTCAAGTTGGCGCCTGCGCAATGGCGACTAATGCAAACCTAACCAGAGTTCTTGTAAACAGTAAGGTTAAACACCGATGTGTTAAATGTCTGCTCGGAGCAACTTGGGACCGATCATAATTCTCGATTTAACGACTCAATTCAAATTAGGTACCTACCTTAAAATACTGGCAAAGATGATTGACTCTGTGACATATTCCATTGTAGCAATAATCTTATACTATAATCTATAATGGATGTAACAATAAAAAGGTAATTGATTGTGTGTGGGAATGATTTGTTATCATCGAAAATTTGCGATTGGCAGCAGACACAAACATGTTAAGAAAATGATTGATGATTTTCCATGTATCGTCCGTCATATAATACATGCGATAGAATATAAAACATAAAGTAATTTGGAAAAACATGGTTTTGCTTTCTATATTTGACAATTTGACAATATAAAATTAATGAGTTGCGACATTAAATTAATTTCGACTAAAAATTTCGAATTTCTTCATTGGTGAAAACTGGTTTAGCATTTTTTGCAACTCGTAACAGAGACTTTCTTGAAATTTAAAAGATTATTCCATTTGCCTTTTATGTTTCCTTGTCCTTTATTTTAGTGGTTCGTAACTTTTTACCTTTTAAGTTGTTGGGGGAGTTACTCTTCTACCTTTCCTTCGATCCTTTATCATATAACTAATAGCAGTAGTTTTAACAGGATCCGATCTTCTGCAACTATGGGCTAGATACAAAGGACTCAAAGTACGAAAATTGCGATCCTGGGAACAATATGAAGATTACATAGGGGACGCAGAGGATGTGTGGTGTATTACAAGGGAAAGGAAACGTTTCGTGTATGCGTTTCGAGGACGATGTTGATTGATCCCGTCTGATAGCTAACGGCTATCCAGAACCGTCGCCAGACCTAATCGCGCCCTGAGACAAATATTAAATAGCGTTCCTTGTCACCTGATCTCACAGCGCCGGTTCTCCTTGCCGCAGGTGCCTCTGCGCAGACTGCCTCAATTTTACACCCTTGAGACGGTACTGCGGCTATCCAACTTTCTATCGGTAGTATCGGTCATTTATACATATCTTGTGGTTGGACATATACCTATTCCCCATTTGTATGAAAAAAATCGGTACGGGTTCGCACCGCACAACTTTCCGGCCATATCCACTACGATTTCGTAGAACTCGTCGACCATAAAAGTAATTTTGATCGGAAAGTGGAAATTGCCCGGAAGTA
>JARJEB010009671.1:0-16896 GCA_030264535.1 Liometoxenus newtonarum | reverse complement strand
GCTAAGAGTGTAACAAAAGCGATGAAAAAAATATTACAAGGAAAAAAGACGACCGAAAAATCTGCAAACTGATCTGCTTGATTTCTTTCTTCTCCATGCAAGAAAAGATTGATTTGTATGTTCAAAGTATGCTTGTACATTGACTGATATTCTATTTTTAGTTGTTGTTCGGACCACTATATTGGAGTACAATATAGAGCATGTTGTCACAAGTAATATACCGGATCTTTTAAATACAATTTGTAAAAATGTTACGTACAGCGTTTTTGTCACCCATAGTTCAAAGACATGTTGAAAAGTAGTAGGAAGATAGAACGGACACGTTCTTAATGGAAGTATTAATAAATTTTGTCAGTACACAATGGCAGGTGAACAAGAAAATTTTGATAATTTACTAAAATTTAATGAAACTAGTGACTCAATTGTCAACAAAATAAATTATAAAATAAAAAACAAGTTAAGTGTTTCAGTCGGTTTATATGCTAGCAAAGGATATTATCATGGTGTTACATTATTACAAAATAAAAATAAAGTTTTTTTTATCGCTGAGGTATGGAAGCAAATATGGTCATATGATACGGAAATTCAATCGTTCTTCACTTGGAAGTCAACTAGTGCTAAAACGACTGCAATGAAAAAACAAGGAGTTATAAAAAATGTGAGATGTGCAATTCAAACATGGTACAGTCTGTAGCTGATAAGAAAGCAACAACAAAAACGGCAGTTGATAGCATGAAATTAGTATTAGAAATAATTAATATTACATTTGCAATTGCTAATATAAATAGTTGAAAGGAAGAATGTTCATACACCGCGTATTATTCCCTTACCGAAAACAGGAGGTTTTCTTCCTCGAATACCTATTATCGCTGGTCTCAGTGCATTAGGTTCGTTAGTTGGTGGAGCGGCAGGTGTAGCGAAAGCAGTCGGTGATGCAAAAAGTGGACGTAAAAATCTGGAAGAAGATAATCGTCACATAAAACAATGGAAGCTATTGCAATTGGAAAGTCTGGTTCCGGTTTATATCTTAAACCATATAGCAAAGGCTATGGTCTATACTTGAAACCACTACTAAAAGAGCTACCCACGAGAGCATTGACAGACAATGATATTTTTGCAACAAAACATATTTTCGAGGTGCCTTTATGCGAGATATGTTGCCAATATATAAGAAAGCATATTTGAATGAGTGTGGAGTTGTAAATCTAGACGTGTCATCTTCGGATGGAACACATTGGGTAGCCTATAAAAAGAAGGGTGACATTGTACATTACTTCTACAGTTTTGGGAATTTACCACGAAAAGAATTGATAAAATTTTTTACAGATTGTGAAATTAGATACATACAATTACAGAAAATATCAAAAAATTAATACATATAACTGTGGACATTTATGTTTTGAGTTTCTATTAAATAAATAACTTCAATTATGTCACAAACATTTCCTTCAAAGGAACAAGTAATGTTTTATGAGCCATGTTATAGCCTCCCATTATTCTTAGAGGTAAGTATTGCATGGCATTAACATAAATATAGAAGAGGGAAACAACAAGTTTTACTATGATGTTGACAAAATGCTTAGCATTCCAGAGGGATCATATGAAATTAGTGGCATTGAAAAATAATTACAAAACCAGTTAAGTGAAGAAGAAGATAAAGAGAAAGTAATTTCTCTCAAAGCAAATAATCATACATTAATAACGATTTTGATTGGTTGTACAAATAGCTTTAGCAAAGCAAAAATTCGATATCAGGCTCTTCTTGTACTTCTACACAGCAACAGCAGTTGTACCTTCATCGTTGTAAAATATTAGTATAGAATTTGTATGCCATGGAGTTATCACGCATTCTCACCTTACATAAATATAAAATTGCCAGTGAATTAATAAAACATAACGTTAGTAATGCATGTTTGGCAAGTTCCTTCATTTTCTATGAGCAAGCTGGCCGATTTACTGACGAAATTAAAGTTTTCTATGGAAAGGCTAAATACAAAGAACTACCAATAACTGAACATTTTTGGTGCATGTGTGAGCAAAATATATACGATGTGTCAACAATTATGGCGTTCAAAATACTTGGAGCGGATCTCGATAAATGGAGCTATTTTCAACACTAGAGTTCCTGTGAGCCGATGCCGAAAAAATGCTGCATTATTACGAAGACTTTCTCCACTCACATTCAACCCAAAAAGAGTTTGATGATGCACCAAAATATCTACGTTCAATCCGTTCCAGCGTACACGAGTTTATGACTAAACAATTAAAATAAGAAAATAAAAAATGTGATGGTAAGGAATAAAATCATACTGTTAAGTTGTTCGCTTCCGGTCAAATTGCCAGTTGTCAAATATTTATACTGAGGTCAAAAACCATTTGCTTTCTGAAGTTGAATCAGTTACGCATGGTGGTGTAATTAAAATACATTTTCCTGCAATTAATTCCTCATGGTCCGAATTAATTAACATTTTTTTCGTGATGCGAGGATCGATTAACTGCAAGATGAAAAGCGGGTGTTGACGACTTTTTCCAGTATTTAAGAGTTTTTTGATTGGTTCTTAATATTACCATAGGTCTTGTGGACCAAGGTTACACGTTTTCACGTTGTTTGTTACGTTTTTTACCTTTTTTTACGTTTTGCCATGATATTTGACGATTTATTGATAAGCGAACAGCTCGGTTTTACCAATATTTCCCAATTATGATTTATGCATTTCTTGTTACCAATTAGTCAGTTGATTGGTTTGAAATTAGTGGTAGAAATTGAAAAGAGGTCAAAATAGTTTTGTTGTCAGAAAGGGACCTGGTTTTTTTTACAAAAAACGAACAAGACTTATAGTACTTAAATTCAAATTGATGAAAACCTTGCACACAGCTTTTTTGCAAAAATGACATTTGAAAGACCCTGTGTATTGCTCTTTACAACAACCTCCATATTGTAATCAAATTTCTAAATATAGTCCTATATAAAGAATCCTCTTATCAACAAGTTTAGAATAAAATGTCGGTCAATGTAAACGGCATTAAATTATAATTGGAATGGTAAATACAAAACCGTTTATCTTGCATTTGATGTTGTACTCGGTTTCAAGAAAGATTGAAAAATAATCATTATAAGGATGTAACCAAGTTCAATTAGTGCAATATTCGTAATGCAAAAGTTCACTTAAACTCTGAGTCCTATTCACATGACAGCTTGAACCATAAGATTTTGGAAACAATAAATGTATTTCAAAACAGCTATTAGCAGCAAAATAGTGCTTCTCAATTGTTTAAGCTTTAAAGGTTTTACACAACATGCATTATTTGTATTTGCTTTTTTCAAAACAGAATGAAGGTGTCAAGTCGACCAGAATCGATTTAAATATTTAAAATGGATATTCAAAGATGTTAAACGAAAATTCAGTAGCAAATTACCTCATTCTCTACGACTGTCTTATTGAGTACACACCTTTGTCTACAAAATATTTTACTGAACTCTATGTTTTCATTCTTCATAGATAAGTCATTCGAAAAAGTTCTACTATTTGTAACGATTTCAGGAACAGAAACATTGGATTTCTAAAGTTGTTATATTATGTTTAGTCAGAAACACGAATGCAGATAAGCTGCCGGCCTTGACCTAAAGTCACTTGATAACGAAACTACCATCGTTTAGTACAACTCGCAGTTAGCACATTATAGTTATTGAAATAGTGGATTAAACATCTATTAGCAGGCAGTAAAATATAAATACATCGATAAGTGCACTGTGTTTTTCAAAGTAGAATGTTATCAACCTTTGTAAAAAAATGTATAAGTGCGAGAAGTACACTACCACCTTTGCTATGCGTACAAATTACACCCGTCACCTTAAATATTGTGATAGTTCGGTAAAACATACATGTCCACATCGGACGTTTCATTCAAAAGGAACGATAATTTGAGGCGTCTTAGGAAGAAATTCCATACCAAGACAATTAAATTATAAAAAATTTGCATAAATATTTATAATGTTTTTATAATTTTTTGATTATAGAATGTCCAACTGAACTAAACTGACCCAATTTCACACGCATATAAAACGAATCAGTTCCGGATGAAACTCATTCGCAATTTAGACCTCAAAGAGTGCATACCTTCTTTAGCATGTTACCTCGTATCAGCATTAGTAATAATGTATAAGTGCGACAATATAAGTGCGCTAAATATTGTGGTAGGGCATACATGTCCGGTGTGTTCTGTTTCATGCAAAAGGAAGGATGATTTGAGGCGCCATAAGAAGAAATTCCATACCAAGACAATTATTCCATCTACGTCTAGCAATCATATTGGATCTGGAGAATATGATGAAGTAATTCCTAATAATAGGAAAGTTGCACCTACTGAATCCACAAAGGAGCTAAAGTTAATGAAGGTAAAAAAGTTTATTCCTTCGTTATTCTCTAATTCTTTTTATAACCATTTTACATTAATATTTAAATTTTTTATTTTTATTTTTGATTATAGAATGTCCCACTTCTCCAGGAGAAGGAAGAAGTTAATTTCATTCAAATTAAATCGGATTTTAAGAACAGGTTGGCTACCTATAAACTGGATGCTACAAGTGATCATGTAGTAGATATTGAATCCTTTTTAAATAAACTTAAAGTGAAATGTGTGAAGAAAGTGACGCGCGTTTTGGAGGAAATAAAGACATGCATTAAGATTAATTTCGAACTATTCGCTGAGTACGTAAAAGCGAAAATTGTGAGTGCCTACGGTGTTGAGGACGAGGAGAATACATTTTCCACAAAATCATTTAACACGAAATTCCAGGTTGTGACGATAAACAGTGACATCGATGAGTTGTGCACTGAGTTTTTCCCGACAATACAAAGGAAAAGCGCTGACTTTAATGAGCGTGATTTGGGATGGGCTCTATTCGCTGTTTCACACTTGAACATCAATATTAACAAATACGAACCAATGCATTGTAAATCAAGCACGTAAAAATACTCAAACACCAAGAGCAAGTAAGAACAACAACCATCGACAACACCAAATTTAAAAATACAAACGTCTCCGAGGAAATGTAAGTTCATCCAAGAAATATTGAAATGATTGCGACAATCTGATCGAGAAGTTATTAGCATTCAAAATTAGAGATAAATAAAATGTATCCTGTTTAGAATTTCAAAATATTTAACAAGAAATTTGGTATAAAATTAGTGGCAGCTATTAAAAGGAGTAAAAAAGTAATATTTATTACCAGAAAGGTACCTTGTTTTTTGGAAAAAAATGTACAAATCTTAGAGTTCCGAAATTTAAGTAAAGTGGGAATAATCCCACTATATATAAATTTTAAAACAATGGCTACATTGAAAAACGTATATAAGTTCCATGATAAATTTTATTAATCAATGATTTGTCTCAAATAAAAATTTTTTTTATTTGAATTCCTAAAATGGTGAATGTTTTTGATATGTTCCTCCCAGAGTATACCTTTTTCCATCCAAGTCATTAATCCGCAACGACATGAAAAGCAAATTCTTTCATCACCCGTTCCTGTATTGAAAAACCAGCTTTTTCCCACCTATAGAGCGTCTGCTAAAGCACAATAAGTTATTGGTTGAAGCTCCTGAAACGTGTTTCCATGTTTCGCAATATGGATAAGCAGCAACACTTCCTTCAGGTACTGAATTTGGATGTATTCTTTATCCAGATATTCCATAACCGGGTGGAATCTACGTTTTATCTATTATTCTTCAAACTTCCATGGGGGAATTATGAAATAGTGTATTTCTTTATTTATAGCAATTAAATACTCCTATCAACAACGACTCAACAAGTGAAAGTCATAGCTCACAGGGAACGATGATCGCTTCTCACTGCGGTTCGATCCCAGCTCAAGCCAACACTTTTTAAAGTATGCAACTTGCCTTGCATTCCAATAATTAAATAAATTGGAAAATAAGAAATTCAAATCTTACAACGCCATCTATGGTCCGCTTCTCTAGCCACCAGCCGCCAACTTGGATTGTCAGAGTCAGCAAATCTAGTTACTAGAATGTCATGGTCACCAAATCTAGCTACTGAAATTTCAAAAAAGTCACCAAATCCAGTTTCCACTAGCGCCACCTATCGCTAGTTTCAGCTCACGTAATTACGTCAAATACCACTAGCGCCACCACTGTCACAGAACCAGCATTACTTCACTACTTGGACGCTTCAAAATTGACCATTAAGTGCTTGAAAGTAAGATAAATCCTTAGCCTTTTTACCGCAATGAATTTTTTGAAGTGATGAATTAACTTTGAAAGTTACCAAACCAAACCAAAACACTTTTTTCAAATCAGGCACATTGGCAATGTTTTGTTTGTAGGCGACTCAATAATGCCATATTTCAGATATTCAATGTTATATTCATATATTGTATGCGTTTCTTCTTAGATTACGACACGGTTTTATCTGTAGAAACATTTAATTATTATTATACGGTGCTATAAATTCTATTGACCACATATTTAACATTATTTTAACAATAACTGAAAACTTTCTAGTAACAAGAAACAAACCACCCACCAAATAATAATGTCCAGAATAACAAATTTTGGTGAAGCAAGAATATTTATAGAACGTAGCATTCGTCCTGAAGGTTGCGAACTGACTGGTGTTGTGACTTGTGTCATTTGTGTGTGAAATGTGCAGGATGCTCATTCTTTACAAAGTCGTTAGCGAATCGTAAGTTTCCTTTTATTCAACATACACATTTCAGAGGAGTACATGTGTACCTGTACTGTTCGCATTTTAGTCATGTTGAAGGGTTTTGCTCTATAATAGCCTAACCACTAGTCGGCACTCCGTCTAGCCGAAGCCTCAGCTCATTCTGCCCGCTTGTCCCTCAAAGCCCCCGTATTACCCCCGGGATAGATAGAGTTCCCCAGATCAGGGCCTACAGGGGGGCATGTAGCCCACTTTGGAAAACACTGCTCTACTTACCAGTGATATGGAAGATTACCTACCCTGCTTTATTTTTACTTTCTAGACTGGCGGTAACTTTTTTTTAATGGACGCCACTGGAATGATCTCAGCGCCGCATGCCAGTAGTGCCAGTGGCCCATCATGACTCCCTCACCGGCTCTAAAGCCCGTTGTGGAACCGCCATTTCGGCATGACTTCACACGGCTCATTGGTTAACCCCCGTATTGTCTTTTGAAAGTAATGAGATTAACTCTATTCAGAAAAAGAAACAAAATTACCAATTTTCTACTCTTCCTTGTTCTAATTCTTATCTCCCATGTTGTTATTCACGGATATCTGACGTGTTTGTGGAATCGCGGCCAAGGCTTAGGGAAGTCTACGGCCACTCTGCCATGGCACCTCGCTAGGTCCGCGTACATCTTCTCCAGGTCAAAGGGGACCTCTCTCCTCTTGCACATTTTCTTCACCAGCTGCTCCAGATCCCGTGGGTCAATAGGCAGGTTTGAATATCTAAGCTGGGTCTGGTCGGCCAGTTCCCTCCTTTTGGGTGTAAATGCCTTACTAGATGTCGCAGCGCTTTTGTTAATACACTTGCTTCCTCCAGCTTGCTCAACCTGCACAAGTCATCTAATTGGCCATAGATCTGTCTGGAACGGGTGTCGGTCCTCATCCTCCGGAAAGACCTTCGCACCCTCTCCATTGCCCCAAAGGGCTCGTCCCTCTCTCTCCCTTCCTTCTGTCCCTCTAGGCTAGGTGTCACAATGGGTTCGAGCGGGTTCGGCTTTGATGTTGAGCCTCTCACCCACCTTATCCACCTTAACCCTCTCCTGCAGCTGCCGGGGCTTCTTCCGTTCTTCCGGTTCCGTTTCTTCTTCGGGTTTCTTCGTCCTTCGTTGTTGAGCTCGCCGTGGGTTTCTAGCGACCCTCGATGGTGTTGGCTTCTTCTTCCTGCTGTCTTCGATTGTGTAAACCATGCTATTTTCTCTCCCTGTCTTCCTCCTCCTTGGCGCGTACTACCATTCTTATGTAGCATTCAATCGCGTTCCAGGATCTCTCATCAATCAACATCTTACCCGTGATGTTTTCGAGGCTCAAGTTGCCGATCACTCTTGCCCCTGCTTCCCTCACCTTCTTCCACCTTACGCACTCAAAGAGGGTGTGCTCTGGTGTTACTGGCTACAGGCATTGTGTGCAATTGTCGCTGACTGGCAGTAACTACCGGTAGATAAGTGTATTACATTGTGATCTCGAGAAGCAAGGCGCTAATGTAACGATCCCAGTTTATAAGTTCCGTAGTTCATATTCTCTGTGACACATAATTCATGAAAGTGGTATTATTTATAACCATTCTTATGTGCTTATTCAATAATAGTAGAAAAACTTATTTGGATGATCTCGTAAATTCTGGTCAATTTTATAGAGATGACTTTTATTAATCTTTTACCAATCAACAGAGGTTGCCAATACTTTTTGCGCTAGTTTTTGTTTTTCAGCCGCAATAAAATCCATTTTGTTACTGAATGCATAGGTTTGTTAATATTTTGCACGCGCAGGGCTGCCGCCGAGCTTAATCGCAACTTCAGGCAAAAGAGTTGATAGGTCCCCTTGTCATCTGATGTTTAACACAGCACCTGGCCCCTGGGTGCTGGCCCTTTAATTCGTTTGGTTGAGCTGTGTCTATAGGCAGATTGCCACATTGCTATGCTGCAAGGTAAGTTCTTCGAAAATGGATTTTTCAAAAACAAGTTCTTCGAAAACGAATTATTCGAAAACTAACTCTTCGAATGGTTAATTCTTCAAATGGTGAATTCTTCGGAAAAAAGTGTAAGTGATTTCTGGCGTAATTTATCATTTTATATCTACTTAGTTAGCAATAAAATAAATAAGATAATAGAATTAGATAGGCACATCCGGATAAAAGAATGATCAATTTAAGTATATCGTAACTCAAACCATAGACACACCAGTCCAGCACGCTGTCATTGTGCTCACCACTCCCACTCTAAAAGTGGTCGCAGCCGTTTTCCTAAGTTTTAAATAAAAACGGCTTGGAAACTGTCTGCCTCGTTTGACTATGGCGTCATTTCTGTGCCCACCAAACCCCCAGTATGTAAACAGCTGTTTTGGACGGGTCTATTAGAAAACAAAATGATAAATAGGAAAGAAATGGGGATGTTCGTCTAACCTCTGGTTCGATTAGTCAATTAGACCTAACAGTATTATTACTTCAGAAACCTCTTAACTTTTTTTTTCGTAGAATTGACCATTCGCAATATTCATCATCATTCGAAGAATTGATTTTCAGATAATTCGTTTTCGAAGAACTTGTTTTCGAAAAATTTTGTTTTCGAAGAACTTGTTTTCTAAGAACTAGTCGTTTACCGAATCATTGGCATAGAGATGGAACTTTTAAAACTGTTCCGCCGTTGTTTCAACAATTATATACAAAACGTGGACTCAAAGAAAATAAATCAATTACGTTGGTGTTTGCCCTTCTCCCCAACATACGAAAAGAAACATATATTGCTTTCATAAGACAAATTAACGCTTTAGTTGTCCAATTAACTCCCAAACATCCATGTCAGTTTTTGACAGAGCAATGATCAAGGCGTTCGAAGAAGAATTTCGTCTAACAAGGCGGTTGCTTCTTTCAACCAATATATTTGGCAATCAAATGGATTGAAGGAGCAGTACGCTGCTGCACTGGCATTTGTTTCACAAGAAGGGGTTGTAAATGCCTTTGAAGGTTTATGCCGAAGCAATACTTTTACTGAGGATATGTTTCCGGTACTTGACTATTTCGAAAACACTTGGACTTATCCCTGGAGGTCGTCGACCACCAGTTTTTAATCCACAACTTTGGAACTCGTGTATGATTCAGTCTTGGAAGGTCTGCCAAAAACTAACTACAACCTTGAATGATGGCATAACGGATTGCAACGACAAAAGTTCTTCACCAAGGCATATGATAAAGAAGTTTGAACCAAGTTTGAACGAATTACGTGTGGAGTAATATTTTAGCGGATAACAAGGGTATCCGGAGACTTGTTCGAAAACAATTTGTTCGAAGGAAATTTGTTCAATATGAATACATTTTGTTAGACGGTAACTTGTTCGGACGCATTTTGTTCGAATGGAATTTTGTTCGAATGGAAACTTGATCGACAAGTATTTGACCGAAAGACAATTTGTTCGAAAATATAGTAGAATTTTCAGTATTTCTTATTTTAGAGAATTAATTACATACATTTGATGACAGCTTTTTGAAGAGGAAAATATTTTCACTTATAAATTGTGCAATTGTGCTTTATTTATCATTCGAATAAAATTGTTTCGAACAAGTTTTTGCCTACCTGCATTTGATCGAAAGACAATTCGTTGGAAATTTTTTTACTTAGAAATTAGGTCTACTTTATCATGGGGAATTATAATAGCATGTTGTATGTGTAAAGAATACATATTGATGAAGGAGATAGATGCAGTAACGTTTATATTAAATTCTTGATCTTTACTTCACAATAGTGATGGGTAAGTAACTAAGTATTCGTTACTTTGTATTCGTTACTCGGAAGGATTCGATGTAACGTGTATTCATTTAAAAATGTATTCGTTACTTTTGTAACGAAACAGATTAACAACTTTTTTTGGTCATCGCGTTCTCGGATAAGTATAGCATTTACTACATGAGACTTGAGAGCTTTTTTTTGGTCACCAAAAAAATTTCGGGCCTTTCAGTAGGCCTAGGGCCTACGATAGGCATAATCCGGCCCTGGAAGTAATGATACTTGTAACGAATATTTTTTATGAGTACTGAGTCCGAAAGTAACGAATAGGTACAAGTACACGAAAGTAACGAAAAGTCCCATCACTACTTCACAATACATACGGCCACAATTTAGAATAAAAAATCCAAAACTCTTTGAATACATTATTGATAACATTATTGTGAAAGCATCAAGTGCTCAGTAGTTCCTCCAGTTCGAAGAAAATCTTATAAAGACTGTGCGACTAAAATACTAAACATTGTAATATGTACTTGAAAAATTATTTCCGGACAAAAAAGGGTCAGTTACATTAAGAGAACAATAACATCTATACACTCAATACTGTATTGTACGGGCATTTTTAAATGTCCAGTTTGAAGTACAATATGTCATATACGAGCGTTTCGTCTTCCACATCTTTGAATCGTAACACATACAGCGAGTCGAAAGCCTCCTGTTTTGGCTTTCGATGAGCAAAAGCACATATTTTGTTTTTTTTGTCTATTTTTGCTTTTTTGTTATTTGCTTCAAGTTTTTTAATTGTTTAACGCGTCAAGCCTCATATAATGATTTTGTTGTAAATTGTATTGCCACATTATATAGTTTGTGTGGCATAGAAGCACCTTAAGTTAGTGTTGATCAGACAGTATGATCAACACTAACTTAAGGTGCTTCTATGAACACATGTAAAACAATTACCGTTGTAAGGCGGATTCCTACCAAATTGACAACACAGTTGACAGCATAAAGGCACCTTAAGAAAGTAGTTGATTAAGTTCACGAAAATTTCACTTTTACTCATCCATTCCGGCCGGAAGTCTCTCGAAAACGTTTTGTTCGAATGATAGATAAGGCATAATTTCTTAGTAGAAAGTTTTCATTTTCAAAAAGCTCTCATCAAATGTATGTAATTAATTATCTTTATATGTATATGATGAAACTGCTTCGTGAAGAGATTAAAAATAAGAAATACTGGAAATTCGACAATATTTTCGAACAAATTGTCTTCCGGTCAAATGCTTGTCGAACAAGTTTCCATTCGAACAAAATTCCATTCGAAGTTTCCGTCGAACAAAATATACTTGAACAAAATGTTTTCGAACAAATTTCCTTGGAACAAATTGTTTTCGAACAAAACACCTAGAACCGACAACAAGCGCCACAAACCAAGAAAAATTATCGGCACGGCCATGCAAGGTTGTAGCGCGTCGTAAGTGGTTGGAAAACCGACATTAATATATCTGATTATTTACGTTCAGTTGCTCACAATCTAACATTCTAAATGTAAACCTATTTTGCTTTTCAGTTAAACTGTACATAAAATATACGAATTATTAAAAAGTTGATAACTTAATTTTTAATTTTCCATAAACAGGTTTTGATCTTTGCAAACACATATTTTGTAAATCACTAACGTAACTCGGGTATGTCATTGCAATTATCATTAGTATTATTGAAAAATTGATTTTCGAATAAGGCATGCGACTCCGAGTCTTTTTAATTTTCAACCATTACCGCAGGTATGCTAAATTTTTGCTGGTCCAGATTTTGTTTCAGGTTCCCCTACTCCGAAAGAGTGGTGTGCGTGTGCGTCTGTTTGCGCTTTGTGTGTGTGTGTGTGTGTGTGTGTGTGTGTGTGTGTGTGTGTGTGTGTGTGTGTGTGTGTGTGTGTGTGTGTATGAGTGCGCGAAATGTTTTATCTGGACATCTGCACTTTTAACTTGAACTTTGGGAAAAAAACAAAATTGGTCACTAACCAAGATACCTTTACTTGGAAGTAAGAACATTGGTATAACTGGCAAATTTCCTACAAGATTTTCCAATTTCAACAATCCCAAACCAATCAACAGTCTAAGAAATTAAACGTCATCGATATCAAATAAATCTGTAGGGGTTCCCACCACACATTTTTTTTGATTTACGCACTGCACAACTTTGCGACCTTATATTAATACAGCGAATTCGTAGAATCCGCCTATCGAAAAAGTATGTGTCCTTGATTACCATTTGAATACCATTTCCACTTTCCTTGTGTTTTTAGTCGCGGCGGCAAAAAATCGCATGTGATTTACAATGCTTAGTCTATAAATAACTAGTTTTCAATTTTTATTTGTGAAGTTGATTCGGTTTGGAAAAATATAAGTATAAGTATATAAAAAGTGTAGAATTCATAAATTAATTGAGTTCGCCGCACACATTCAGTAAGTACATTGCGAGGAGATACCTTAATTGCACAGTACTTTGTGCGCTTCAACCAGTTTTACATCTTACACATTAAAAACATACGAGAGAATTCAAAAAGATGAAATGAAGCCGTTCAAAATCGAAATTTAAGCACAAACTTCAAACATCCAAGCTGCGTGCAACAGGCTTACCAATAACAACAATCAATTCAAATTTGGCGCGCATTTGTGGGAGGAGTGAGTTCGGAGAAAGCAGTAGGCCGATATAATTCAAAAATCAGTTATACATATAACTTAGCAAGGAAGTACTTACTGCATTAGGATGTTCTCTTAAATTCAAAGTCATCATCGTATACACTTACTTTTGCATTTCTCTATCATTAAATTGAGTGGCAATTAGCCTTTGGAATAAGTGAGGCGACAAATTTTACCTCTTTGAAAACCTCCAGCATCTCCTTCAATTCCACCTTTTTACATGAATCGTTCTCCTAGGGGAAAACACGCGCCCTTTATTTTCAAGGGTTGTCTACGATGTCAACGCATAAAGTAATCCCGATTATTGACACATGCCCTACTCACTCATTAAACGTAAGTATGGTATACGGTATTTATATATTAGAATTAAATGAATAATTAATAAATCATGCATTAGCAATCAATCAGTTTATTCCTTCGTTAAAAAAGATAATTAATAATTTACATCAATTTCTTTTCAACTTAGTAATAATACTAATAATCAACATGCTATTATACTGGATTGTTGTAACTATTGGAAAATACATGCAGATTACATAACCGATTCTACATGATTGTAACACACAATGGCAATCGAGATAAGATTGTTTCGTTGGAAGCTTTCAAGTTTGCATTGTCCATTCTGGCATGGCGTAATTATATCGCTAAAGCGGAATACTGTATACTACTATAGGCAATGCCCATTAAAGGAAAAACGAAAAAGAATGAACTTCATACAGCAACGTCGTAATTCTGGTAAGAACGACGTGGCAGGCGTATAATTAAGAGTTGAAAATAATAAATATTCTACAAGGTAAAAAAAGCATTCCTTTATTCTTTTTTAGTACGCATATATTGGTTGCCTCTTGCCTTCTCAAAAGACATACTTAGGTACATCCAAACACAGCTAAAACCAAATCGGAATGAATACTGAATTGAACGGCAGAAGTGAACTGAATACAAGAGAACAGCAGAAAAAAAACGGACAATAATAATAAAGAAGCACTTTTTTAATACGACTTACGAATCAAAAGATTATGTTGCTGCGAACGATAAGCGTCGAGTCACTTTAACTCACACGTTGATATTATTACGATTGCTTAGTCATCATTAACGACCAGTTGGACGCCTTGATGATTCCTCTTTGAGTCTTTCACAAGAAACTATATCAATAAAATAATATACTAAATATAGAAATAATATTATCACAACACGCAATTTGATGAACACCGAGAATATTTTTGTTAAGTATTTTAAATGTGGCTGATAAGAAACATTTATTATTTATTCACAGGCAACTAGATGCCAATCATTGAGAATTAACATGAACTAATCAATAAGATGCCTTTTGTAGTATGTTATTCACTTGACCCCTATGATGTAATAAGAAGATAAAATGCTAGAAAAATACAGAATAAAGGAACAAATCTTACAGGATCGAAGAAAAGGAAAAAATCCTTATCCGAAAATCACGTAATCAATGTTGAAAGTCTGTCCTTCAAAAAGCTACACGACAAAATAGCATCGGGAAAAGTAGAAGAGATTTATAAGAAGAACATCAGGACTCAATTCAGGGAGACGTCGAGGGACATTCTCAATCATTGACGTACGCTATACGGGTAGGGCTACGCAAAGGCCGAAAATGTGAAAAGAATTGCTTGATTGTCGATGGGATTACACACAAAAGGAAGCATCTCTAGTGTAACAAAATCGGACAATGGTTGGACAAGAAAAATGAATGTTATAGAAGTCGAGGAAAAAATGAGGAGTGGATGAAAGTGAACGGTACAGAATTAAAAGTTTGATTTTTTTAAACTTTATTCTTGTACTGGAAAATTCAGGTTTAGCATGTAGAAAATCGCGAAATCTCACTCGTGGCGCTTTTCCTAGGATAATTTGAAATATTTCATTTATAAAAAATTAATATTCAACTTCCTAACATCGCATCCACCGTTTTTTACCAAACATATATCCTTTTAAATTTGATTTATTTTATATATTTCTGTGCCTTAAACTACTACACAATTTTATTTTTAATGCACTTCTATTCTCCATAATAAGGTCCAGTGATTTAGGTCTGAATTTGTTGCAGTTTCTGGAGAGCTTACAACACGGAGAAAGGACACAAAATGACTTTACTAGAATATTTGGAAACTGAAAAAGCTAATAACAGAGAAAAACACCTAATCAACGACAAAATGGAGCTAATTTTTAATCTGAATTTTAAACACAACACACAAAGCGACACCTAACCAATGTGGGAGCAAACAAATTACCAACGCCAACCAACGGAAGCAAACCCAACCTGCAACAGCGCCACCACAACAACGCCACCATAGCACCTACAACAACGTGTAACAAGCAAAGTGGAAAAAATTAAGAGAAACATAAGAAAGTCAAATCTACAAATATCTTAACAATCATTTTTTAAAAAAGAGAACAACATACAAACAACAAGTAAACAAACGTAAGAATTGAACAAATAACATGTAATGTAATTGTAATGTACCTATACTTGTAGAACAAAAACAAAAAAAAAGATGAACCCTGAGGACCAACGAATGCACGTTCGAAACTAGTCTGTAAAATATTTCAATAAAGACAAAACAAAAATAAACAAGCTCTCCAGAGACTATACAACAAAAACACAACTAGATTTTATTTTTCTATTACCGATGCTAGGTATTTGAGTAGAAGTATTCGAGTAGAAGTAGAGCAATCCACTTAATACTATGGTTTTCTTAGATCTATTGAACAATCTCCAGAAATGTTGGCCTATGGCGCAATTTTCGGCTTGAAAAATCATTGTCAATCATTGTCACTCATAGGCATGCTGATGAGATCTTATAGGTCGAAACAGTCTTTCCGTGTATGAGTTGATGCTGAGTTTTCGAGTTAAGATGCATTTATGCTCGCCAGTTAGCATTTAACACTTAACTCCTAAGACTTAAGATTTAACATTTAAAAGATAAGCTTAAGTATACAGGGTGATTTATTTAAGAAGTCCATTAAAAGTTTTCGGACTTCCCATTGTGGTAAAATTCTGAAAAAATTAGGATAGGCCTTAACCGGCCGGAACTCTTAACGTAAATTATTTTCAGATTGATTGCACTTCCGGTTATACCGGAAGTCCACACCAACTTCGTTATTTCAAATGGAACACCCCATATATTGTTACATTTTTTGAAAGAGCTCTCCAAGACCTTTCAAACAAACCTACATATGTGGTATATCTTGTGGATAGTTAACTTGCTACTTCCGGTTTAATAAATAAAAGTGCGAAAACATGTCCCTCTAGAAAAATTATATCATTGTTATGGCTTACCCGAATGAAATGAATTTTTTAGTGTTCATAGAGGAAGAATGGAGTTACAATTTGCCTTTTTCCAATTTCAATTTGAGTTTATAGTTTAGAAGCGCCAACACTTTTAATGCGATAAATTAAAAATGCGACGAAAGCCATTCTGTTAAATGGCACCCCTATAATTTTATTACGGGATCAGATAGATAATTAAATTCTCCACATTTCACATGTAACACTTCCTATACCTATCTTTCATAGTTTAGGACTTATTTTAATTTATCCGGATTTTTAGGTCAGTTTCCGTTATTCGTTGAAATTGCTCCTGCCATTACATAGCTGTTTTGTTGTTGCCATGGTGATGTTGCACGCACCTTAAATTGATATTAAATCTAAAAATTCTGTGTTTAGATAACATTTTTAGTGAAGTTTGTACTGTTCTGACACAAATACAGGCTACATTTATCATCAA
>JARJEB010009651.1:0-11051 GCA_030264535.1 Liometoxenus newtonarum | reverse complement strand
TACTTTTTTTTGTTTGTTTTGTTTTCGTTTATCTTCTTACAACGCATTCGTAGCATCCCCATTCAGTCTTTCTTGTTTCTTGGTTTTTGCTTTGAGTATTCCCTTTAGTGGAAATAAGGCCCATTAGATAAAGCAGCAGTAAATGCGGTGAATGTACTTATAAAGTATACGTCACATATACTGATAGAGTCTTAAATGTAATTGAATTCTTCTTGTTAAAGAAGTATAGGAAAGATTTGATAACTTCATTGTGTCATCACTCATGACGCATGCGAGTCACCAATTATTCGCTCTGTGCGCTACTATAGAAATTGTGTTTGAAAGTTTGAAAAGTATTGCAAAATAGTATCAGATTCAAGCATACAACATGTTATTCCGCATCAAATTCGAGATTTGTAATTCATTGTCTAAAATACCCGTTTTGACTGTGCCTGTGCCGAATGAAAATCTCGAGCAAAAATTGCAGAAATGAAAAGGATGCGAAGCGGCGAAATTGAATTTAGTGAGAGCAGTCGTTCTTATTTGCTTGCTGCAACATAATCAACTTATTTTGCGACGGCAATACGATCGTAGGCAGGCTGTACAGCCATACAGCGAGTGGGAAATGTTAAGAAAATAAGAAAGGCTGAGCTGAGAAAAGACTGGCGAAAGGTGAATCGATAAGCTTGAGCTTGAGTTTCACAGTAATAACAAGTAAATCCTGTGCGACGACGGAAAGCATAAAGTTAGATAGGTAGGTATCTATAGATAGCGTACAGGAAGTTCTAGTTTAAATTAATAAAAGATCAAATGCGATATTTACGCGAAGAAATTTCAATTACTAACTACCTATACCTATGTATACATACCGTGCTATTATTTGCATTGCTATGTTCGACGGTAAAATAAACGAGTTAAACTCATGGCAGTGGGGAAGGAATTTGTATTGCTAAATACACACCAACGGATGGGGAGAAAGTGGGGATGTGGTATGCCCGACGACACACCACGATAACAAGTTAGTGCATCAGTGTGAGAGCACTTTTGATGATTATTAGAAACCGTGTTGAATCGAGATTCGAATTGAGTGAGTTATTTGAAAGACCTATCCATTGAGAAAGAAGTTAACGATTGATGAACAATTTGTGAGCAATCAATTCAAATATGTTGTTCGTATAACTAGCAATTGATATTATTTGTTTTATCGATGTAACCATAAAAATTGAAAACTATTCAATGTTCGAACACCCCCCAAAATTTCCTCGTAATAAGAACATTATGTTAAATTTCCGGGCTTACAATTGAAAAAAAAAAATGAAATGAAAAAATTAAAAACAAAACTTCCTGCCCTCCACTCGTTCAAAAATTGAACACCACCCAGAAACAATTCCTGTGTACGCCAATGACTATTGAGCATAAAACCGATTGGTGAACGAACATATTACCTAAATGGAAAAACTTTCCGCATACATAAAACTCCGCATACAAAAAACTCTGAATATATTTGGCTCTAAGCGCAAAAACAAAAAAAATTTACAAAATTCCTGATTACCTATAATAAATACATGCAGATACAGTGCCGTAACTATCATAGGGCAATTACGTGCGGCGCACCGGTGCTCCAACACTTCGGGGGCATCATTCGGAAATTAACAATGTAAACATGTTGAAAAAATTAAATGAAAAAAAAACATGGTTCATGATTTTGCTCTGCGGCCAATTTAACCTAGCCACGGCACTGACTACATACATAACAATGTAAAGTTTCTGCTTGTTTAAATTTGTTATTGGATTCGCTGCGGGATTTAGGTACCTATACCTAATCGTTATTACAGTACAGTGCGACATGTTCAATTTCCTCAGTTTATAAATGTAGTCAATAAGAATATTTGAGGACTGCTCCTGTTAACAAAGTTCTCTCAGGAATTTCCAAGGCTAATGAGAAAACCGTTTGATCTCATTGTAACGTAATTGCATGCGAAATAAATAATATCACCAAAGGTTTACAATTTATGAATATAAATAATTTTGTACCTACACAATTCCTGCATATATCAAATAAATGTACTCGTACATTTAAAAATGGTTGAAACCAAAGATTTTTGTACTTTTATCAGAAAAAGTCGCTTCGTTATTTCGTTATATTTAATCACATTTCCTTTTTTTTTCTCCTTTTCTTTTAATTCCCATTTTCCCGTTTCTGTATTATACGTAGGTATCGTATACCTACTAATAATGTGCACTTTATCTTTGTCAGTTTAGCTTGCGTTGAAAGCATTAAACAGCTTCTTAAGTGTGCTATATAGCAAGTCGCGGATTATAACTTTTCCTTTCTTTATACCATTTAG
Organism: Liometoxenus newtonarum; assembly: GCA_030264535.1. Lineage (NCBI taxonomy): Eukaryota > Metazoa > Arthropoda > Insecta > Coleoptera > Staphylinidae > Liometoxenus > Liometoxenus newtonarum. The sequence goes on along the minus strand of JARJEB010009651.1, from coordinate 8,724 downwards.
TCGACGCTAACTGGCAATTGTCGACTCGTAATGAAAGATGTATTCTTTCTTTGTAAACTGCAAGGGATGAAAAATCCCTTCTTAATTCTATCGCGTACGTATTGCTGAGATCTATATTTCTAACCGTCAGTTCGTCAATATTTGTTGCGTTCTTTTCGCACCTTTTATCTGATACGATCAGATCATCTCACTTCACTCACGTTCTATTCGAATGGATCTGATGAAAAGTATCTGATAAATTTTCCTTCCCCTTGCCCCTGCTGATGTAACTTTAAAGGGCTCGGGTAAGTGAGATTTTTTTTCATTTCCGAAGTCGCGTTCGAGTTTTACCGAACTCGATGCCGAAGTGTTACAGTTACGATTACGAATAATCTCGTTAATATTTTTCTCTCAAACATTCTCAAATTTGTATTGGAACCATGTACACTTTTACCGAACGAGAAAGATTAGATTTTAAAATATAAACATCGAGAAAAAAAACTGTTAGTATGAAGTTATGTTATATTTGCGTTTGTGAGATTTTGAAGTGAGGGAACTTTAAAGTGAAGTGAGAATCTCACTTTGTATCAGATAAAAATCTCACGTTTTTTCGAAAAGAATGCTATATTACGTATTTAGAGTGAAAAGTTGCTTATTGCGCACGATGCGGAAAATTTACAAACGAGTTTAGTAATCCGCGAGTGCGCAATTGCATCTTTTCACTCGTATTAGGTACTATACTTTTTCTACGATCACACAAAATAAATCAGCCAAAATAATAGTGAGGACAACCCATAGAACACAAGTGAGTTTATCTGGTTGCATGCATTCAGGCTTGACAACTTTATCCGTGCGCTTTACAGCTTCGTCGCCAAATTCAGCTTGTACAAATTACTTTTCCAAGGTCATTTGAAAATAATTTCATAAACTGAAATAAAACAAAACAAATAAATTAATAAAGTGCGTACCAGCGTACGGGATGTATTAGGATCGGGAGAAGCATCCAAACTGCAACATGAATCTTTAATGTTTCGTGGTAAGTAAGTAAGGCTATCGTTGACAACTTCGTTATGTGCGATTCTGTTTTCCATGTTCCATTATCTAACACCTTCAACTTACGTCACCAATGTTCGTAAAAACTCGTTTTCAGCGCCAGCTATTTGTGCGTGTTTGTTAATTTTTCGTAGTGGTCGTAGAAAAAATTATAAATAGCAACGAATGCAATAGTTTACTACGATTATTATTAAACAAAAAAATTATACATTTACCAACAAGTGGAAATGTCTTCATAAATTCATTATTATGTTTTCTTCTTAGCTTAGTTGGAAAAAATCATTCCCAAGTGCTGTAAACGTTAACAGCGTTTTAAATAACTAAAGCATACTCCCACTAATCTACAAAATACTTACTAACTTTTTGTTCGCTTCGCTAGATCTTCATTAAGAGATGCTGAGTGGGCATTAAAATTCAACCCGACTTATGTCAGAGCACTGCATCGAGCGGCAAATTGTTGCTATCAATTAAAAAAATATGCAGAAGCGATTGCATATTGCGACCAAATACTAGACAATACAAAATCGCCAGAGATTCTAAATTTGCGTAAGAAATCTTTGAATGGAATGAAGGAAAATGAACGGAATTCGCGTAAAAAACAATTAGAAACTAAGAAGCAGGGCAGAAAGGAGTCACAACTATTAGAAGAAATTAAAAATCGTGGGATTCGTATCGAAGGAGGTAAATACTGAACATACAATTTAATTTTGTTGTTAAACTACATAGTAGCAGTCGCATAAATACACAACTACATTTTTGGTTTCTCTATGAAAACTTGAAAACAAACTCTTTTTAGAATAAACATCCTATGGTTATTTATTGATAAGCGTTTTAGAAAAATTTCAACTTTTTGCAGATAATTTGGAATTGTCGCTTCTTGAACCCCAATTCCCAGAAATTGCCAATCATCGAGTATATCTCAACGAAGATAACGTTATGGTATGGCCCGTAGTGTTTATATATCCGGAACACAAGACGATGGACTTTATTCAACAATTTTCTGAAAACTCTACGTAAGTAATTGTGTTTCTTTTTCAAAATTTTGGCTAGATCATCGAGTATATTTCACATCTTCATTTAGAATAATGATAGCAACAATTCTACTATGCACAGTCATAATTAATTGTGATAAATAGTAGTAACACTGATGTTATTAATTTTCAAATCCGACTTTCGTTTCTGATTTGCAGTTTGATTTGAAACAAGAGAAAATGATCTTTTTCATCGATAGTCTGACAAAGTAGCTTGAATTTACTTCTGTTTAGATAAGGAAAAACGTTTAGTGTTTAATTGTCTTGCCACAGTATTCACTGATTGGTCAAATTCTAACAAATAAAGAAATACTCAACTTAGATAAGTCGATGTAGTATATGAGTTGAATTTCCTTTCTGACATTTTGTATATATTAGGTTTTCAGAACATTTGGACAATGTATTTGCCGAAAAACCCAATTGGGATGTCAACAACGAATACAAAGTATCAAATTTAGAGATATTCTTTGAATACGACTCAAAATCACGTGTCAAACGTGTGAAGAAATCAAAAACTTTGGGTGAAGTGTTAACGGATCCAAGGTATTAAGTTTCTTTTAATTTATTAGTTTATTTAAATAGTTATAAAGGCAGTAGGGGTTTACGGAAACTCTAAACTCGATTGGCATTAGAGTCAAACCTTTGCCGTGCTCGAGAACATCACTATTCTGTGAGAATCGCAGAATACTGTTGTTCTCGGACGCGCCCCTGGATTAATTCGAATCTCAATCGAGTTTAGTTACCGTAAACCGCTAGTGTCACATCTTTATAACTTCTTAAATTTGTTTATCGCTTCTACCGAGGCTTCAACCGTTGATTTTAATAATATTTTAGTTTTATAATTTCTGGTGGGACACCATGTTTTATAATATTAGTAAGTGGAAGCAAAGCAGAGGAAGAATTCTTATCAAGTTATTGAATAATTATATTAATAATAGAAAAAAGAAGTTTATTTATTCAAATTTCGTTGGTCGAGGTTTCACGGCTCTTCATTAACCGTCCAAGCTCCAGGAGGAGAAAGAAGTTTTTTAAATTTATTATGGTTTTTATACATTTCTTTCTCGTTTTAACGAATTATACATCTTGTTTTGTGAAACTCTGAAGCTGTAATTTTTTTAAATTTTGAATTACTGATCCGATCAGGTGATCGTAAACCTTAGGTGCGTTCCGGTATCGTGAGACCATGTATAAACTTGAGCGTTTACAGCTTGTTAAAGGAACTCACCCAGGTTCCTAATTTAGCGTTCCTTTTACCATCAATTGTTGACGTCATTTTCTGAGTACAACATACTCAGTTCACTAGGGTTGAACTACACAAGCTAAAATTATAAGAGTAGAACTACGGAAGCCTAAATTAATACTGCATAGGATTCTACGCGCGTGCGATACTACGCGCATGCGCATTTTGAGCATTTCTGACTATCGCCCCATTAGTCTCATGCTACCTTGAGTCTCTACGAATGCCAGATTCCTCAAATCGAAACAATCCGTTATTGTCTGCATATGTGATAGAGAGAGCGCCGTTAGCTGAGATGTTGGAGACATTCGTTCCAATGCATTGGATTACTCGATTACTCATCTAGTCTATCTACGATTTGTTCGAGTTGCTCTATCGTTCGAGTCTGAAATCCGAGATCGCTGTAAAGGCCTCCATACACGCTCCGGAAATTCTATGAGGAAAAACTGTTTAGTTCTGGCCTACGGGAATGCGCGGCGGTAGAACTGCACTGGACTGACCTGACGCAACGCTACACACGCTCCGGTAGGCCTGTTCAGTCCAGGACTGACGGACTGTTCAGTTATTCAGAATAGTTTTTCAATTCTCATCCGGCCGCCTGAACCGTCCACAAATCTCAGTTTTTTGCAACACACGCTCCGGAAATCTCGAAGGCAAGGCAGTTTTTTCTCAAAGGATTTCCGCAGCGTGTATGGGGATTTATATTTAACAAACATTTAAAACATTCCAAGAAATTTGGTGTCAAGGCCGTTGAAGAAGCACTTGTATAATGGGCTACTGTGTATCGGGAATGTTTAAAATTTCAGGATATGTCCACATCAAAGGGTCCAAAGTAAATTCATCTGATAATGTGCCAGACCCAAAGACATTATAAGGGTAGCAAGAGCATTGGAAGCTTCGTTATGTTCAGCCAGGACGGAAAGAAATGAACTGCTTATTCTCCCCTACCGCTGAATATCAAGCGGCGAAACGTGAAACTAAAAAAAGAACCATAGTACGCCGAAGCAAGTTCTTATTTTTACCGCTTTGCCATCAGCCCCAGGGGACAGCAAACAGATGTTTTCTCTGTTTCTCCTATGGTCTCTCCCAGAGCCAGTGATATCCGCTCTCTTGCCTTCCTGGATAAACACACTCTTACACACATCGACATATGAGCATGCTCTGTCTATCCTTACAATGTCTTTGGCCATACCATATAAAATTTGATTTACAAAACAAAATCTGTTAAAGTTGAATTCACAGCACATTTTGCTCTGAAATTGTTGCGCCAAATTTTGGTAGTGGATGACGTTTTTATTTTATTTGAAAACTGATGATTAGATGCAAACAAACACCCGGAGCAACTAGGAATTTGCAGCATTTGAAGAATCAACCAATCGTTACCGTAAGTAAAATTTGGAGAGGTTTGAATCGTTCACCAAATGGTGAACTAATGGCGTTTTCGACTTACATGCGATCGGGCAGAACTGCATTCGGCGAGTGCATGGACATGAGTCTGATGTCGTTCTCGACTTATATTTTCCATGATTCGTGGAAATCCGTTGACCCCAGGTCGAAAATCGACTTTTTGGTATGATGTCCGTGTGTGTGTGTGCCTGTGTGTGTGCCTCTGTTGTGTGTGAACAGAATTCCGGAAAAACCAAGCAACGTATCGGGATCAAGTTTGCTACGTTGTTAGATATCCATCCTGCGGTCACCTTGCGAATAGATGAGCAAAATCGGTCGGTAAAGAGGGGCACTGGGGCAAATAACGTAAATGTCAAAACAAAAATTTGCGAATTACGGCCAAACAAAAAATACGTAACATTTTAACACCTGTAACTTTTTCTCGTACGGTGCATGGTTTGTGAGATATTAATTCCTAAAGTGTCAAATTTCTTGTGTATTCTTGTGAACAAAATTCCGGTCAAACAGCGGGATGAAATTTGGTACGTGAGTAGATGTCCATCCGGTGAGAACCTGGAGTAAAAATTAAAGGAATCCGTTGGTAAAGAAGGGCACTTTACTAGGATGTCAAAACAAATTTGTATATAACTGGCAAAATATTGCATATAGGTAAAAATAAAAAATATATTCTTGTAGCCCTGACAATTCTACACATTTCAATCCCTATAACATTTTTTCATCAGATGCATAGTTCGTGAGATATTAATTCGTAAACTTTCGTGTTAGTGACTCACAAAACGATTAGAATTGAATATAGGTACCTGTGGTTACCATGGCGACTACCTAACAATGTAAATACTCAAAATCGACAAATATAACTTATGAAGCATATGAAGATTAGATTAGCTTATACGAGATATGTAATATACAGGGTGTTTTAAATATGCAGTATACTGGGTCTTTCAAATCTTTTATTTTATTTTCAAATTATTATTTATTTAATTAAGTATAAAAATCGGTACGTTAAATTCGCAGCGCACAACTTTCCGACCATATACAGTATGATTTCGTAGAAGTCGTCAATTGTGAAAGTAATTTTGATTGGAAATATAGTGATACAAAAACATAATCAATCTTATTTCCACTTTCCTATCAAAATTACTTTTACAATTGACGTCTTCTACGATATCATACTGTATATGGTCGGCAAGTTGTGCGCTGCGAATTTAACGCACCGATTTTTTTGCACTGAGTGCATGTCTGTCGAGTGTTCGTCTTATAATTTAATTTTGCCCTAACAGATGTTTCGTTCGGTTAAAATATTTATATTGATTATATCGAGATACACTAGGTGCTTTTATTGCATGCACGGCTTATTTTAACTGTACCAGTGCACAAATTACCTTTTCTCAGATCCAGTGCATGCACTCGCCGAGTGAAGTTCTGTCCGAGTGCATCAAGTTGAAAACGCCATGAAAAGGGGCACCTAGTGTCGAACACTCAGACCTGCACTCGGTGCAAAAAATACTGCCCGAGTGCATAAAGTCGAAAACGACATAAGTAAAATAAAGAACAATATAATAAAACTAAACATAAATCTAACAAAAAACAGTGAAATACATGAACATAACACCAGGACAAAAGAAACTATCAGACCGGAGAAATTCAAAACACAAAAGTATAAAAACCAATTAACAACAGATATAATACAAACATACAATAACCTAGACGAACACATAAAACAGGCATCCAACGATACATTTAATATTATTATTTAATATTATATAAGTGATTACATTTGCATGAACGTATGTCTCAAAGAAACAAAAAATACGGTGCGGGACAGCGCACAACTTTCCGATACTTAGTGTACCTATATTCCGCCATATAGGTACACCAAGTATCGGAATGTTGTGCGGTATCCCGCGTGAAAATTGTTGCCATCATTGCAGCTACGCACTAAAACAAAAGGCAGTTTTAGCAGAAAACTATTAAAAATTCAATTACATCTTCATATCCTTCACATAACGTTTCATTCGTCAATATTGAGTGTCTATGAATCTAGAATTATAAGCTGTTAATACGACATCATAGCACATTCGATATCGGCTGTTGATTGTTTTGAGTTTTTTGAAAATTTCAAATTTTAGGATTTAATATCTAACAAATTATGCTTCATATGAGAACGTGTTATAGTTATTAAATTGTAGAGAATTGGTATCTCTAAAAGATCATATTTTTTTTCTCAGTGATATGCAAATTTATGTATTGACATGCTTAGACTGTAAACATGCCTTCTTTGCCCTTAGAGTCACAGTCACAGTCGAAGCCTTGAAATTTTGGAAATTAATATCTCACAAACTATGCCTCCTACGAGAAAATGTTATAGATATTGAAATGTAGAGAATCGCAACAAAAATGCGTTTCACTCACAAAAAAAAACAATAATTCAAGAATAATTTTCATATATTTCGAGACGTGGAAATTTCTCTTCAATTTCCTACTAAAAATTGACAAAATCCTAACGACAACGTTTATCATTAAATTTCAAATGACAAGAAAAGGGCCAAAATAATGAAACATATTGCATTAAATAACTGAATTACAAATCAAGCAATATAAAATTTCTAGCAAACCGAGTTTAAAGCGATAAGATAAGAGTTAAAAATATACATTTTCCAAGGACGATATATGAAATGAACGTACATTAAAGACCAAAAAATGAAGTCGAAATCTGGTCGTTGCTATGTAAGATGGCGAATTGCAAGATAACAATTAAATTGTTCAAACAAAAATCGTTTACGTTGAAAAAAGGATTTGCGAAGCATCTGAGTCACCCGCGGTCAAAATTATGAAATAAATTAAATTATGCTTTTACGTTCTCATTCAATACAAATGAAAAAGATATGTAAGTATATATAATTTGCAGAAAAAAATATTTGTTTGTTTGAAAATAAAATAGTCTGTACTACGTTACCACATATAGCGCTTAATTGGCTCTGAAATTCTCTTTTGGTTTCCCGATTTGACGATTTTTTCAATAATCTTTTAAAGAATGCAAAAAAATTATTTTTTTATCGTTGTAAAGTCGAAAGACGCGAAACAATATTTTTTAATAATTATTTGGAATTATTTCTCGGAATGGTAATTTTGCAAATAGTTTTTCTTAAAAGCCCGAAAACATCGTTTTTGAACATTTTCAACCCAAAAAATCGGTTTGGTTTCCGAGATAGTGTGCCATATTTCCAAAAATAATTTTGATCGGAAATTAGAAATCGAAAAGAAATTCAATTAAACTTGTACGGTGAAAATTAAAGGCAAGTTTATTGTGAAAATTTTGAAATAAATTTCCAAGTCTGAAAATTACAATTGAAAGTCGTATTTATTGGGAATGTTTAATGCGATTTCAAAAAATAGACCTTAAGAAAAAGTTTTTACACACGAATTGCGTTGCAGTTTCATGAAATTTTCATGAAAAGGGATTTGCGATGCATCTGATACATCTACGGTCCTACGCTTACAACTGTTATGTTTTTGTGTCTTCATTTTTGAGATAAATCTATTTGGGGAGCAGTAAAATGCGGGATAAACACTGTTTTTATACCTACTTGAACATATAAAATACCTGTTTTTCAGTTAGGTATACTAACTCGAGAGTAATTTGAAATATTTGATTCATTTTAAAATTGTTAAAAATACGTCCAAGTAGGTAATTTTGGCTGTTTCACTATTTGGACAATAGCTATTTTTATAATTTTCATAAAAGTCCTAATGAATAATTTTGATTTATTTCGAGAAGTGGAAATTTATTAAAAAATTTCACAGACATCATCAAAGAAATAGGTGACGGTACGCACCACACAACTTTCCGAGGATTTAGGTATACTAATTATGAAACAAACGGTTCTAGGTGTTTTGTTCGAAAACAGTTTGTACGAAGGAAATTTGTTCGAAGAAATACTGGAAATTGTACAATATTTTCGAACAATTTTTTTTCGGTCAAATTCTTTTCGAACAAGTTTCCATTCGAACAAAATG